>OY744612.1:5459785-5489785 GCA_963556255.1 Allolobophora icterica | reverse complement strand
GGAGTGATAAATATTAGGACATCCATCAGAGGCAGAAAGAACACTTGATGGATGGATGGGTGGATAGGTGGAAGAATGGATGGATGGATGGATGGATGGATGAATGGATGGAGAGATGGATGGATGGATGGATGAATGAATGGATGAATGGGTGGATGGACATATGGATGGATCAATGGATTAATGGATGGATAGATCGATGGATGGATGGATGGATGGATGGATGGATGGATGGGCGGGCGGACGGACGGACGGACAGACGGATGGATGGATGGATGGGTGGATGGATGGATGGATGGATGAATGGATGGATGGACGGATGGATAGGTGGAGGAATGAATGAATGGATGGACGGACGGACGAAAAGATTGACGGATGGATGAATGGGTGGAAGGACGGATGGATAGATGGATGAATGGATGGTTGGGTGAATTGAGAGCCTATGTAGGCCTATGCTTGTGCACCGACGAATAAATCGATGGATGGATGGAAGTGGGTATTGTGAATGGATATATGTAGTTGTATGAATTACATACAAAGAACACTGTGCCAAATGGTGCTGGTGTTAGTGGTGGGTTTTGTGTTGGTGGTCGTTTTCGCAATGGTGGTAGTGGTGTTGGTGTTGGTGGTGGTGGTGGTGTGTGTGTGACGGAGCGCTCATAACTGATTAAAATGTGGTTGAATTTAAAGATGGTGGATTTTTGTACTTCTGAATATTCCAGATAGATCGTCTCACGAGGTTTAGCATTCTTCCCAGAAGCGTACGTGTATTTTTTTAGAAACACAATGCGAGACATTGAAGAACAAATAGATATGCGCACATAGGCGTAGACTCTGGGGGGCAGCCGGGGCACGTGCCCCTAATAACTGAGGAGGAGGGGCAATGCCCCCTCCCCAATAATCGAGAGGAGAATTTCTTCAAATATTAAAATATTATGTTTCAATATAGACAAATATCTTCAGAAACAGATAAACAGAGACAATGACACAGAACTGAAATACTATAAGAAATTCATAATGAAAACAATCATTTCTTTTTATCTTCAATATCTTCAATATGAAACAAAGTTACATGTAAACAAAACTCATCCATTTCGTACGCATTACGTAACACCGGAAGCCTCTGAGACTCGCTGATTGTCCAGACCAGAGGAGAGAAAAGTTGTTTTTTCAGGTTTTGGTTTAAAACAAGAAAAAGAAAACAAAAAATTGTTGTTTAACAAAAATAAATTTTTTATTCTTGTAGGTTTTTCAATAACATTGATTAAATGATTTTAAATTTTCGGAAATTGCAACTGAATTAAATTGAGTTGGAGCTGTTGTTCATGCCATTTTCATGATTTTATGATCAAAAATCCGAAAATCTTAAAAACAAATAAGTAAAACAACAAAAACCATGAAAACAAAAGAAAACAGAAAAAATAACTTTTCATCTCGAAAAAACTTGGGTTTTTTACACCTCTGGTCCAAATCCCATGCCTCCCCCCCCCAATATTTTGGAAATGTTTACGCCAGTGTATGCACAGACAGAGACAGAGATATGCAGAAACAGAGGCAGAAAGAACGACAAAGGCCAAGACCAACAGAGAGGGACAGACACACAACGATACAGAGAGTCACATAGACAGAAGGAAACAGAGCAAGACTCAGAATCAGCATCTGGGCCAACGAATCCAATGCATGACATAATACTATGCAAAACAAAGTCAGCGATAGTTACGAGTTTAATCCGGCAACTGGCTTTCCAACTTTGATGAGCGCAATCTACGTCGGCTGTTGCTCCTCCTCCGACCGCTTGTTGGCTTCTCTGCCTCCCTCTCCTGCTCGTATATAACGGACGGACTGATAGGCCGACAGGCGCTTGTCGAAGACCTGGTGAAGGACGGCCGGATCAACGGGTCACGTACTTGGTCGGATGTTTAAGCGGCAAAACTTTGAACGAAGGATTAACTGCATATAGGACGAAAACTGCTTCATTACCTGTCGATTCAAATCGACGCCCTGAAAAGTCCCGTAACTTGGGAGAAGGTGTTTAGAATTCGATCCAGAGGAACACCAGATAGACCTCCTACTCACATTGAAATGGCCACTTTTGGTGATATCCAGTGTTCAATTCATTTGGTCGTTCTCACCGTTTTTATCTTACTACAAACGAAGACCTGTACAGGTAAGAGGGAGAGAAACTATTGTCCTCGTTAAATTACCTATTGTCCTCATTAAATTATCTATTGTCCTCATTAGGCAACCTACTGTCCTCATTAAATTACCTATTGTCCTCATTAGACTACATACTGTTCTCATTAAATTACCTATTGTCCTCATTAGACTACCTACTGTCCTCATTATTACCTATTGTCCTCATTAGATTACCTATTGTCCTTATCAGATGACTTCATGGGAGGAGGCCTTCAATACATAACACTTGAACAGTCGCACTAGAACATAAAGTAGCTGGCGATGAGTAATAGCAAATCAATATGCGTCAATCAAGTATTTAAATAACAAGGCCTACTCATAATTGATCAGGAACTATTTAAAGTCATGTAGTGTAAATTTACTCCGAAATTCCTCAGCGCCACGCAACAGCTGCATGAAAGAGATCAACCTATAGGGCCTACACCGACGCTGTATCAAATCAGGTGCGCAAATATCAGAATGTTGACTCAGTTTTGGTGGAAAGCGATTACGATAGTGGTCGAGGATTGAAATCTCGGGCTAGTACGGTTCGTAAACGGGGATCTTAACTGACGTGGCGACCATTCAAACGGGCAGCTGTGGTGAAGGATCTCTCCCGATCAATTCTGTGAAATATGAGCAGGATCGATGCCGTATACTTCAGCTATAGGCTATGACATCGTGTACGTTACATTTACATTTATATTTATTTCAGACACAGAATATTAGTTATTACTAATACTGATGCTACAGCTAGTAATTTTACTAGTAGTAATTAGCTACTACTACAACTACTAATAATAATAACAGGAACGCCTGATCCTGATGACAAGCACTCACTTCGCAAGAGTATATATATCCTTTCATGCTGCCTCTTGTTAAATCTAAATTGTTTTAAAGCAGCTTTGCTAAACGGTGTATCTTTAATTATATCTAGTTGTACATGTGTGACTTTATAAGCTGCTCCTGTTGTAGTTTATTTTCAAAATGTATGTAATCATTGTATGTATATACATGCATGTATATCTTTACTTTAATAGGGGCCTAATGATAATAATAATAATAATAATAATAATAATAATAATAATAATAATAATAATAATAATAATAATAATAATAATAATAATAGCAGCAGCGGCATTAGTAGTAGTAGTAAGAGTAGTAGTAGTAGCTGCAGCAGCAGTGGCGTAGCCAGGTTCTAACACCAGAGGGAGCGAACACATAAAAAGGCCCAAATTGCCAAAATAAAAAAAGATTCAATTAATTACATTCCTTATGATTATACGTGTTCAGTTTTGTATTTTAAATAGAAACACCGAATCACCCAAATGGTGGCAAAAGCTATATGTACAGTAAATGAGCAATAATGTAGTATACTAAAACATAACAGACTACAGGAAAAACACAAGCCAATTAAAACAGCCTTTTTGCCTAGGCTTCATTTTAGCACAGTTATCGATTACTTCGCTATAATCCACGTCAATAGGGAATTGTCTTTCGCTCGTAATCAGCGCTTAACCAGACAATCTGTCCTCGCCCATTGTAGAACGTACGTAGGCCTACGACTTTATGAGTTTGAGTCGGCTGAAAGATCGTTCCACACCAGCGCTGTTTATTGGCAAAGTCAGAAAATGCGGAACGACGTGGATTGGCTATAGGATGAAACCAGATAAATGGAACCATGACGATCATCAATTTTAGTATAGTTTTGATGGTCACTTCTTCGACACTTGAATTTTCCTTATTGGTAATACTGATTTTTTCCTTATACATCTCTTTAAATGAAAGAAACTCTTGTACAATTTCACTTCGACTTTCAATGACGTCCGAGTACTTGTCTGCCAAGATTCTAGTTTGGTCACATTATCGGCATTCACATTGATAAAATGCTTTGGATCTAAACAGCTAAATTTGGACGCCACATTTGTAAAATGCTCAAATCTCTTAGTTGTGCTTATTATGACACAATCTAGCGATAATATGTTGGTTTCAACCATGATTTTTTTCTTGGAATCAGAAATTCCATCATCCATTGACATTTCCTCATGGAACCTCTTTCTTTTCCGAACTCTATGTTGCTTACAATCAGTGGTAATATCACATTTTTGAGCCACCTCAGTTTGCTTCATTCTCAATCCGTTCAAACTCAGACTCAAATTCATTTCACATGTTTTTCCTATCGTTTTCAAATAGTTGAATCAAATGAGAAGTTGTTACCAGATCAAAACTATTCCTACTTCTTTGTAAATATATGGATAAACCAATAGCCTTCTCTGGCACTTTTTTTGCCTCAACCAACTGTTTAGAATTGTAGTTTTGATCTTAGGCCTACCATCCACGATTCTTTGCAGGGCAACTATTAGCACAGGTAAATTCTGCAACAGTGCATCTCCTGATTATTTTCTCGATGCCCAACTGGTATCGCAGAGTATTTTTTAGAGTGAACGCGAAAGATTCCATACGATTGCACTGTTCCTCTTTTAATATTGAAAGACTAGGTAAACTGCCAGAATTCAGTTTCCAGATCACAGTAGGCCTACTTGATTTTCGGTTAGCTTAATGTTTTATTTTGTTATAAAAAGCAGACGAATGAGACCGCTGAGATAAAAAAAAAAGTAAATAAACTTCCGGTTGCAAACTTTTTCTGAGAAACAATAACGAAACTAAACTGTGAAAAAGGCCCCACATTTTGTAAAATGGTCTAAGGGGGAGCGGTCGCTCCCCCTACTCCCCCCAAGCTACGATCTGGGCAGCAGTGGTAGTATTACCACTATCATCAGTATCAGCAACAATATAGCAATATTTCTGTCGTACTTATAATGCAAGCAATTATCATGCGACTTAGTTGACGTTTTTCGATAGCTGGGAATCTTTTAACGGATTAGCTTTCTTTCCTCACCTCCTCTCAACCGCGCTGTCTGCAGCAGTACCACCTGCATCTGCATCCGTAGAAGAAGGAACGGATGCTCCGACAGTTCTACGTTGAGCTGTGGCCAACGGAACTCTGGCGTTGATAGATTCTTTGCAGACTTCCAACTAAATGCGACACGCAGTCTTGATGGCCTACCTGCCTACCTGATCCTTCCCTTCTGTTTGTCTGCTTTTCTCTCTCTCTCTCTCTCTCTCTCTCTCTCTCTCTCTCTCTCTCTCTCTCTCTCTCTGTCTCTCTCTGTCTCTCTCTGTCTCTCTCTCTCTGTGTTTGTCTGGTGTATTTCCAGGACTGTATGCCTCTGTGTCTGCCTGGTTTCTATCTATCGATTTGTGCGATGCTCCACCGTGTCTCTCTGTATGTTATAGACTGGCATCCATCCCTATCTGATGTTTTTCCTTGTATGTCTGTGTGCTATCTGTTTTGCCTGTCCTTCATTGTCTGTCTGTCTCTGTCTATCTGGTGCATTATGTCTGTGCTCAGTCTGTTTTCACTTTAGTCCTTTTTGAATATTGACCTTCACTCTCTTAAAAAATGTTTGTCTTATATATCCATCGATTTGTGTGATGTCCTCCCTTGTCTGTCTGTCTGTCTGTCCTGTCTGTTATTCTCTCTGTCTGCCTGTCTGCCTTATGATGTACTTCCTTTTCTATGTGTCTGTCTGTGTGAGTCCGTCCCTGTCTATTTTTAATATGCTTCCATGCGTGTCTTCGTATATGTGTCTCTGACAGATTCTCTGTCTGTCTTTATAATGTCCTTCATTTTCGGTCTCTCTCTCTCTCTCTCTCTCTCTCTCTCTCTCTCTCTCTCTCTCTCTCTCTCTCTCTCTCTCTCTCTCTCTCTCTCTCTCTCTCTCTCTCTCTCTCTCTCTCTCTCTCTCCTCTCTCCTCTCTCTCTCTCTCTCTCTCTCTCTCTCTCTCTCTCTCTCTCTCTCTCTCTCTCTCTCTCTCTCTATCACTGTCTGTTTGATGTCCGTCGTTGTCCGTCTGGTGTCAGCTGCATTGTATCTGTGGTCGTCCTCTTCATTCCGTTCGAGAATTCCCTATTCACGCCCTTCACTTGTCCTTCCGAGTACAGTTCTAGAGGAAGTCTACTCGTAAAGGTCACAGAAACCGATGCTCGTAGACGACCTCTGCTCACCTTTGACCTTCGCACTAGGTGTCGACTGGTGCATTGTGTACTCTCCTTCGTTGAAACCCGTCCAAAAAGCCGTAGCCTTGATCCCTGACCTCTTATCCTATTCCACACGGCCATAAATACGAGGCCACGGCAGTTACGAAAGGCATCCTTCTGGAACTCGGAACTTGCAATAATTAGCTACCTATGAACACACTATCACAATCGTAAACTCCAAATTGCTAACGCGCTACTCCAAAGCTAATCGCAGGGGCACCGGCTTATTGACGAGCGCTGACTCCGGCTGGTGCTAAACAACACATATAAGCAGCATCCGTCTACGTGGTTTGCAGAGGCTGAGTTAGTGTGAGGTTGTGCATAGATATCGGTCTCTGGCTTATGCAACAACTGACGCAATCGAGTAGAAATAGATGCTATAGCAGCAGCAACACTTCAGCTACTCTTCGTTGTGTGCAGCAATAATCTGAAAACATACACACACGTGCGCACGCTTACCAACTCTGCCTCTTCCGACAGAAGACGAAGGAAGGATGGACGGAAGAAAGGAAGGATGAATGGAAAAGGAATTATAGAACGGAAGGAAATTGAGAACGAATGAAGTATGCAAATGTGTGGAAAATAAGATTGAAGGAACTAATGAAGTAAGGGAAGAAGGAAGGTTGTATGAATGGATGCAGGAAGGATGAAGGAAGGATTGAAAGAAGGATTTAGGAAAGAAAGGAAAGAAGGAAAATAGAAGGATGGATGAATGTAGAAAGGAAAAGGAAGGAAGGAAGGAAAGAATGAAAGAAGGATAGATGGATGTAGGAAGGAAAGAAGGAAGGAAAAAATAAAGATGGGAAAAGAAGAAGATGAATGTGGAGAAAGAAGGAAAGAAGGAAGGAAGGATGGATGGATGGATGGATGTACAGAAGAGAGGCAGTAAACAAGGAAGGAAGGAAAGAAAGAAGGAGAGAAGGAAGGAATGAAAGAAAGAAGGAATGACGAATTGATATTTAGAAGGACACTAATTTATAGCTGATATATTTGAACGGCTGTTTGACTGGTGGTGGTGGTGGTGGTGGTGGTGGTGGTGGTGGTGGTGGTGGAAGTGGTGGTGGTAGTAGATGAGCAAATTAATAGGTAAAGTAAGTCAGTTAAATTGCAGGCCACTTATCACCCTCCGTTGTTGTTCGCACGTTTAACAGAACCATTTAGCAGCAACTGGAAATCATCTGCTCTGACTTATAATGGCACGTCACTTAATTATATGACGATTTATGGACAGGCGGACATATGAAAACGTCGGATCTCTTTCCGTCTCTCTCTATCTGTTTTTTCTCTTTCTTTCTCTGTCTCTGTCTGTCTGTCTGTCTGTCTACCTGTTTCTCTCTCCCCTTCCACATACACGCACACCCACATACATGCACATAGATGCCATCGGGTGCTACACCATAGGTCATATTGATATATATCTAATCGTCGACGTCTGATTGTCAGCACTTCACAAGTGGCATAAACAGTGTGGTCGGGTCTGAGCTGGCTTACACAGGATATGCAGAAGCAGATTATATATAACAGTGAAAAAGAAGGCGAAAACATATGAGACGATGATGGAACACATTTTTCTATGCGGATCAGAAGGCTGAACAAGATGAGAAAAGAATTCTTACAACAGAATTACCTTGTTTTGTGGAAAACTGCACCGGTTTCAAGACTACACGAGATCATGAATGATGAATTTAGGTATACAAACAACTCTGCTATGCAACTTTGCTAAGCGAAAACTGCGAGGATTTGTATATTTGGAGAGAATGCCAACTGACCAAATTCTACGCAGTGCACAACATGCACGATTCGAAGCAAAGATAAACAATGGAAGACCAAGTTTGACGCTGATAGACAATATAAACGCATTAAACGAGGACATAAAATCAATTGTACTAACATCGAGAGGTGTACTGGACTTGAAAATGACAGAGGAAAACGGAGATCACTTATTCGTAACCATCTTCTCCAAATGGCTGGCGATGACGATGATGATGATGGTGGTGGTGGTGGTGATGATGAGGACGACGACGACGACGACGATGATGATGATGATGATGCTGATGCGTACTGTTAGCCAGTTGCCGCTGGCTTGCAACTAACGCAGTAAACTAGAAATATTAATATTATTTTTATTACTCTCATTATTGTATGATCATCACCAGCAACATTATCAATTGCTTTATTGACTGCAGAAAATGAAGTAAGGATTAGAACAATAAAACGTTTACCCGTTTAAGGTCAATTTTCCAGCTTCGTATTCATTTATTTTGCACTCGTTGACTTTGGAATAACTATGTCAGGTTAATTTCCAAACTCCACGTGAACTCTAATTTAATGCAGAACTCAAGAACAGGCCACCAACCATTTCTTTAACCATAAGCTAACTACTCAACGCTGTTGTTTTCAGAGTTTTAATCTGTATGATCGACATCGCTGACGAACATATTTCATGGCTGTGTGTAGCCTACTTTGTATTCCAATATATAACGGAACACGCAGTGTAATTGCAAACTTCTAAACAAAACCAATGCAACAAAAAGGAAAACCCTGATTGTGGACCATGTATGTATGTATGTATGTATGTATGTATGTATGTATGTATGTATGTATGTATGTATGTATGTATGTATGTATGTATGTATGTATGTATGTATGTATGTATGTATGTATGTATGTATGTATGTATGTATGTATGTATGTATGTATGTATGTATGTATGTATGTATGTATGTATGTATGTATGTATGTATGCATGTATATATGTATGTATGTATGCATGTATGTATGTATGTATGCATGTATGTGTGTAAGTATACAAGTATGCATTTTGTATGTATGTATATATGTGTGTATGTATGTATGCGTTTATGCATGTCTGGATGCATGTATGTATCTATGTAAGTGTGCATTCATGTGGGTATGTATTTATGTACATGTATGTATGTATGTATGTATGTAAGTATGTATGTATGCATGTATGTATATATGTATGTATGTATGTATGTATGTATGTATGTATGTATGTATGTATGTATGTATGTATGTATGTATGTATGTATGTATGTATGTATGTATGTATGTATGTATGTATGTATGTATGTATATATGTATGTATGTAGGCCTATGTGTGTGTAAGTATACAAGTATGCATTTTGTATGTATGTATATATGTGTGTATGTATGTATGCGTTTATGCATGTCTGGATGCATGTATGTATCTATGTAAGTGTGCATTCATGTGGGTATGTATTTATGTACATGTATGTATGTATGTATGTATGTATGTATGTATATATATATGTGCGTGTATGTATTCATGTATATATGTACGAATGTATGTATTTAGGTATGTATTTATGCATGCATGTACATGTATGCATATATGTATGTATGTGTGCATGTATGTATGTATTTATAAATGTATATAACTATATATGTGTGTATTTATGTATGTGTGCAAATTATATAGATATATGTGTCTATAATATGTATGTATGTATTTATGTACGCATGTATGTATGCATGTAGGCCTATGTATTTATGTAGGCCTATGTATGTATATATGTCACTGTGATTCTTCTTACAGAGTTTACTTTAGTTACAGTTCCATTTAAAGTTACTGGTTTTTCATTTTAGTTATAGGCCTAGTTACAGTTATAGTTAATATTATTTTTTTAGTTACAGTGTAGTTATCGTTAACAAAATCATTTTATTTTCGTTATCGAACATTTTCGTGGCCGTTATCGTTAACGAGAATCACAATGGTATTAAGACGAATTACACAATTTGCCTAGAGCTTCGAAAGGCTTTGAAGAATGGGTGCATCCAGCTTCATGAATACACGAGGCTCCATATTCACCGACATCTAAGGTGAACATAGGCTATTAGTTGTAGCGCACTTTCACGTTCTCTTGTTTGTCGATATTGCACTTTTCAATCAATCAATCAACTTTTCTTTTTTAACGAAAATAACGATGAATTTTCGTTAGTGTTATTTTCGTTATAGTAATAGTTATAGTTAATGATTTTTAGTTACAGTTATAGTTATAGTTAACGAAATCATTTTATTTTCGTTAACGAACATTTTCGTTACCGTTACTCTACTGAAATGAAACATCTCTCAAACATCCAAGACGCGACAATAAAGACATTTCATAAGCAGCATTTCCTAAACATCCAAGACAATAAAAACGTTTCATAAACAGCATCTCTTAAACATCCAAGATGCGGCAATATAAACATCTCGTATGCAATATCTGTTAAACAACTGATATGCGGCACTGTAATCGATGCCTTTCGTTATGGGACAAGGCAACAAACAACTACGCAACAGCAAAAAAGCTGAAGATAGACGACAACAGCCAAAGATGAACCAGCGTCAAACGTCGAATACAACCGAAACTGGTAGATCTAACATAGTCTATCGCCGAGTTCACCAAAATTACAAATGTCAGCCATAACGGAGACATATTTTGCTCAAAGCAAACGAACTCAATATTTTTCCATGTGGGACAAGGCAACAAACCACAATGCAGCACTATAATCGACTTAGAACCAACTGATCTGGTTTGGCACTAAGCAGCAGCTATCTAACCTTGATCTCCCACTTCTGTCGTCACTATACTCTGATTTTTCATTCTCACCCAGGGTCCCGGACTTGGGCGTCACCCTCGATAGCACTCTCTCGCTTTATCAACACCGCTCCTGTTTCTATCACCTAAGGCGTTCGAGGGCCGTCAGAAGATCAGTTTCCCCTTCTGTGTTTACTACTATGGTCCATGCTTTAACTTGACTATTGAAATTCATGTTTACAGGACTCCCTAAGGCGTGCCTTTCGTCCCTACAGTCTGTTCTGAACGCGGCTGCCAGGCTCGTTGCCTCTTTCCCTCGCTTCTCCCTGATGATTATACCTTTATGACCAATGTACTTCACTGGCTTCCTGTTGCTTCCCGTATCCAATACAAGGTCCTCCTCCTGGTCTCTAGGACTCGGCAGGGAAAAGCTCCTCAGTATCTCTGTGACCTGATGCGTAAACTTCTCTTTGCGTAAACTTCTCTTTGCTCTCTCTTCCAGCCGGGGACCAGCCCTCATCGGTCCGCGGACTGCCTTGATCTCCTTATCCCTCGGGCTAGGACTTCGATGACTCAGCGTCGTGCCCTTGGCCCTTTCTTATGGAATGACTTGACCCCTCACTCCGTAACAAGATATTGTTTGTGATCTCACCCTCTCCTATCCGCTCGCCTGAAGACCTTCCTTTTCCCTTGGGGCTGTCACTCTGGGAGCGCCTCTGAATAGTCTATACTGTGAGCGGCGCTTTATAAATAGCCTTATTTATGATATAGGATAAATATTTATGTAGAACTATGTATGTATGTATTTATGCATGTATATATGCATTAGTATAATTTTTCGTGACCATCTGTAAATATTTCTGTCACTTGCCACTGCATATGTGACAAATATTAGTCACTAAAATTATTATTTTATTTGTGAAATATATACGAAAAACTCCTAATAACGTAATTTGTTCCATAGCATTCACCAGACGGCACTAAATGCAGGTTAAATTAATTATTTCAACATGTTCTAATAACGGAGCAGTGGAAAACGGGCTGAATCAATAGTATGTCACGATAAATTGAGAAAGGCCACAAGACCCGCTGAACTATGCTACCTCTCGCAGAATGCGAACCGAATAAGACACGAATTTAAGCAGGAACTACAAAACGAACACAGTCACCGAAGTAAATAAATTTAATGTAAAACCTAGTCTTGCGCTAGATACACATACACGCTACTTGGCGGCATGGTCACCGTGTGCTGCGAGCGATGTCATCTGTCGTCTCTCCACTCTGTCCACGCAACTTGATCCAGAGACCCTGAACATCCATGCCATCTGTCGACGGAACTCTGTTGGTTGGGCTCCACATGTGTGCGTGGGCCCACCGCTGGGGACTCTTTCCAGTTTGCTGGGCATTGTTTTGATAACTAATGTAATAGTTCTAACGTCATGAAGGCAAGTTCTGGTTGGTTTTGCTCTTTGTAAGTAAGTAAGTAGGGCCTAACCTTTATTTGCATCTGACAAGCGCACATGCATTAGGGGTCGTCCATAAAGGACGTCCGCAAAATATGACCTACTTTGGACCCCTCCCTCTCCCTTGTCCGCATTTGTCCGCACTTGACCTTACCCTCCCTCCCTCCCTCCCTCTCCCTTTGCGGACGTCCGCACGTCTAAGCCAATTTTTAATGTCATCATCATTATTTTTACAATTATTCCACAGTACCTGTGCACGTTTAAGTGACAGTTCAGGTTTCATATTGCAGGATGTGCTGCAATAAAAGCCTCCTTAAAGTCTCAGTAAAGGTTGTACTATGCAAGTAGTTTCAGGCAATCACTTCACTGACCTTTTCGTCTTTCGGGGAAGCTGGAAACAATGTGGTGTTTAAAAACTATGAAATTTAAAAGTATATGTATATATCGTCCGCACTGGTCATAACCCTCCCTCCCCTTGTCCGCATGTCGATTACCCCTCCCTCCCCTCATTGCGGACGTCCTTTATGGATGGCCCCTTACGTGTATAGGCCTACAATGATTACATACATTCAATGATGGGCAATAGTTAACTAAAAAGTTGCTAACTTTTAGTTCAACTTAAAATAAGTTTAGTTAAAACCAAAGTTTAACTAATATTTTTTAGTTACTAACTAAACAAGTTTAACTAACAAAATCAGTTACACGACGAAACACCTATTTTCCGCAATGAACACTGTCAACAGCTCAAAGCGACGTTTACTTACTTATTAACACGGTGTTGCCTCTGCATTGAATAGCCTACAGAATGTAGTAAGGCGCAGTGTAAATAGCAAAAAGGGTCTTTATCTTTATTATTCTTTATATGAGTTGACAGTAGCAAATATTTGAATTAAAGGCTACATCAGTGAAAATGAATATTTTATTGGTCACTACTTGCTTCACTGAAGTTAAATTGAGTGAAGACAAAAGCAAGTGTAAGAACGTTCTTTGCAAAATGTTCATTTTGTGTGAATAAAAAGATCTGTGGAAGTATTACGACTACAGCCAACTTTCTGAACCACATCAAGGTCTGGCGAAACACTTGATCACCTTCTTTGCTTATGATCCAGGTACAAATGTGACAGTGGTCTTGCTTTTGCTGATCGTTATTGTCATGAGTAACTGGTTTTATTAGTCAAGTCAAGGGAACTGCATTGCACTTCATGATGCATCATTGTTTGCAATAGCAACTGTCTTAATTAGCCTACTTTCTGGTAGAACTGTATGTTGTAGGATAATACATGGTACACATTACATAGTTTGAAAGTGAAATCGTCATTGACGCTCTGCGTTATTACAGTTCACTTAACCTCTGTTATTGTGAAAATGTTTGTCATAAAAAGTTGGAAAAAGTTTAACAAATTATTTTTAGTTTAGATAACTTATATCCAAAATCAGTTACCAACTTTAGTCAAACTGTTTTATTTTAGTGGAAAAATAGTTTAAGTTTAACTAAAAAGTTAGTTTAGTGCCCATCACTGCATACATTTTGAAAATAAACTAAACATAAGCAGATTATAAACACACACATGAACAAACTAAACATAATTACAGATACATCGATCAGCAAAGCTGCTTTTAAACAATTTAGATTTATCAAGAGGCAGCGTGAATGGATGTCCTCTCTTGCAAAGTGAGTACTTGTCCTCACAAGGACGTGGCAAGAGCTGATGTTTATGCAGTGACTAAAGAACTGCGATTTCTGGAAGAGTTTCCTGTCTGCTCGAGCAATCAGCTCTTCTGTAGTATGGATCTTTTCACATAACTTTAAGTATATTCTTTATTAAACCAGCTGCCAAACAGCACTCTGGTGAACAACGTCTGTTAAATAGATCTTCCGAAGCTGATAAACAAACATACATCGGTAGGCCTATATATACATATCATTAACCATGATATGTATATATTATATTTATATATATATATTACTGATTTTGTTAAGCATAGGTCCAGTTGGTTAGAAAGTATGCAGCATTCTGACAATAAAGGTTTTTCTCATGCTGTTGTCTGCTTGCGGTAAAGCCCTGTCATGGGATCTAAGCCTTAATCCATAAACCCTCGGCATAACAGGTGGAAGCAGCTTGTGCAAGACACGACCTGGATTGCAAAGGACTGCTGAAAACAGGGCAACATCAGCATGGCGGCAAAGTTGTTCAATTGTTGGATTATCACATGGGAGGTATCGCTGGCGGGTCAGTCGATCCATAACGGACTGGAGCCTTCTCCTTTCTTGCTGACCAGCGTATCCCCACTATGCCGGTGCAGCGTATACCATTCTGGCCACCTAACCGTGGTTGTGCGCACCACGTCGTGGAGTCTGGGGCCAGATAAACCATGAGCAGTTAGAATGCGCAGGGCACAGAAAACTGCCTTGCCCGACAGCATATTTGGTCAATGTGCTGACCGAATCTAAGGGTGTCCGAGAGCGTATACACTCCTAAAACCTTCATGCTGCTTACTCTGGTTACGCCAGGAACAACACGCCCCGCCCGGCCCCCAGTCCCTCTGACAATCATCTCCTGTGTCTTTGTTTTATTAAGTTTAAGGTTGCATAAAGCAGCCCAATTTGTTACATCTGCCATCTGCGAGCCTATTTCCGAGCTGCATTAATGAGTTATGTGAGGTGAGAAATCCAGCATAGGCAGCTAGTGCATACACGAATCTTTAAATAACTATCGCTTGAAAAATGACGTCAAGCTTCGAGATTTGTAGGTCCTACTGCCTTAACTGGTTGAGAAAAGTATCACTGGTTTATTAGGCTAGGAATGTAGATCTTAACATGGTTTGAAAAAGAAAGGTTAGACTGTGGGATGATTCTAAGCAGCTTGACACTATCTATAGCTGCTCAATACCAGGTAGGAGTATGCTGGTCTCAAGGACGCTCGATACCAGCCGACTGAAAGTTATCTCTTTAATTTTGGAAATGTTTATGTTTAGTTTATTTAGGATATTGGTTGCCAAGATATTTCTAGAAGCATTCTCGGCGCTTAATTAAAAATAATTGGGTTTTCGCAGGAAACAGATGGCAGCACCAATTGCCCTCCGCCCTACTATAGAAGGATCGACCACTTGTGATAATTAGAAAATTCAATAGACAAAGAGGGTAGTTGTTTGTGTTCAACTTCCTCACTTGAAGATTATTAGTGTCACCTATTTTTTAAATACTGTGTTTCAAGGATGAATAACGAGTGTTTAATAAACCAAAAGTATTTGGCACAGAATTCGAACGTGAAGAGCGTACTTTGAAGCCCATGCACCATTATAGTAACTTAACTAACTTTCTCGTCCCCAATGTGACTTCTGTCTTAGCAGCCCTTCTACTCCTCTCTCTGGTCTCTCTGACAAACCGGACTCGGATGTTCCTTGGACATCTCTGGACAGCATCTCTAGCACGAGGTAGCGCTCGTGAATAAGTTGGTGCTCTGTGCTTAGCTTTCGAGTAACGCTTTAAACTTTGAAGTTTACCATTACAATTATATAAAAGAGTTCCAATTAGCAAAAACAATCTTTTTATCAAAAATTTAATACCATAATATAGGCCTACCACAAAAGTTTAGCCAATAGCCATGTTACCAAAGATATGCCCATTATGTTCGTTCTAAACAAGATGAAGATGCTCGCGAACACGTCAGTAGGCCTAAATACGAGTAGGCCTAATATTATGCTTATAACATGTGCTAACACTTTATTTCACAATTCCCAGTCACTTTTAGTACACGCTCGTCGTTGAACTGTTAAATGCTCCGATATCTAGTGGAGATTTATCTTGCTGTGCATTTCTTAGTGATGTGAAATTATTTTTACAAGTATATCCAGTGGCAGATTGTTCCAGAGAGATGGATCCACAGAGAAAAAGGCTCGCTCAACTCGCGCCAACGTGCGAGACCGCGGGACCATGACCCTGCCATGGGAAGCCGAACGCGGCAGGTGGCGGTCGGGACAGCTTGAGACCGGTGCGAGGAGCTGTTACCCCATGGTGCCGAGTCAGCGATCAAAGCCAGACCCACGAGGAACAGTTTAAACTGTATTAAACACTAGGACAGCTGAACTGTGTATGGGTATGCAGTTATGTACGCTGAGACGCACACTTAATTTCACAAGTCTCCATTACGTCATAGGAGAAAACCTTTTTCTTGCATGACATAGCGAAATCTCCCATCTGGAGCTGTTTATGGTAAAGACTAATGAGCTCGATCAGAGAAATGCAGTGCTTCCTTCAGCTGGAGATTTCAAAACAACAGACGATTACTGTGAATTGTTTGAGCTGTCAGTTTGTTTCATTCCGTGTAACTCACCGTGGAATCAATCTTTGACAGCTATTACTGAATAATTGGGGTCATATAGTTCAGAAAATGTGACAATAGAAACCACGCAAGCAGGAATTCAGTCTGATGGCTTTTCATGCCACTTACAAATCTAGAATCACCTGATGGCGAGCTGTAGATATATGACAATGATTGTGCTAGTCAACTATGTTTATAGTATTGGCTCAGGAGTCCATCAGTTGTACAATAGCTCCAAGGTTTGAATGATACCCTGGCGGAGCCCATTGTTGAAAGTACTTTGGTATCAAGTACAAGTACGACTATGCAAGTACTTAAAAACTGTACTCGAGTTGTACTAGAGTACAATTACAAGTACCGGGTAAACATCTCCTCTGCATCAAACCATCTCACGGTCTTCTCTAAACGTCAATGACGACTACGTCTATAGCCTCCAGTTTATCCATTAAGTCTGGCCAAACCCCCGTTGCAGAAGAGTGCGGATGTAGTCAATGTTATTCAATGTATCAATTTTCAGTTTCCTTTTGAAGTCAAATCCCCAAGTCTTCTTTCTTGCGTTCTATCCGAGGTTTGCATGAATTTCTCTGGAGTGCAGCCTGAGGGGCCCTGCCACAAGAGCCCCCACCCGCCGGTCGCTGTGCCGCCCACGTTGAAAGTAAACCCGTTAACTCTCATCAAATAAATATATAATCGACAATTCGTCTTAATTGTTGCAATACATTGGCAGAAAAGAATTACTGCGACCATTTGTCAGCCAGGCGAGGGGTAGGCGGCTGTCCAATTCGATTACTGCATCTACTACGCTTTGACGGGCTGTCGACTTTCGTTCTTGGTATGTTATCTCTCAAGCTCGAGTGTTCTGTAGGAATCACCCACTCAGGAAAGGACGCCAAGTGTACTTAATGTCTGCCTGCACTTGGCATATCACTTTCCCGTCATTGGTTATCTGCGGTTTTTTGAAAGAGTGATAATGGTAATCTTGAGCGTTCTAAAACGCCCAAAAACGCGAAGTCGCGCGGAAACAGCTTATTCACAGGGCGTATTAGCGATAGTGAGAGTGACAGTGCCACTTATCACCCTCGCACCCCGTAGAGAAACGCTGCCGGTGGTCCGCGAGTGCCTATTCGTCAGGGAAGCCCCGTTAATTTAGCGGCTCAGCTCCTTGCTGGAGGTGATTCCACTAGCCGCCACTCGTGTACGCCCTCGGTTGCAGTACAACTCTGCCGACTCCATACATACGTTCATCCATCCATCCATCCATCCATCCATCCATCCATCCATCCATCCATCCATCCATCCATCCATCCATCCATCCATCCATCCATCCATCCATCCATCCATCCATCCATCCATCCATCCATCCATCCATCCATCCATCCATCCATCCATCCATCCATCCATACATACATACATACATACATACATACATACATACATACATACATACATACAAAACATACATCCTTAAATGTATAAATAATATGACCTAGATACTAGCAACCTTTCTAATATCAGACCTATTTCCAACCTCAGTAACATTTCTAAGATCCTCGAACTTCTCTCTCTTATGCGTATCAAGAAACTCATCACTTCCTCTCCCAACTTCATTCCTTACCACGAAGGCTATTCCACTGAAACTGCTCTTGCCTCTGCACTAGATAACACATTCTCGTCTATCGACAACGGAAAAGCCTGCCTCTCAATATGCTTTGATCTCAGTGCAGCCTTCGACACCGTAGACCACCAGCTACTCCTTTCCAGAAAAGCTTTGGTGTCTCTGGGACTGCCTTAAACTGGTTAGCTTCTTACCTGTGTGATCGGAATCAGCAGGTTGGCATCGGTACCGCTCGATCTGAACCCACTTTTTGTACTGCTGGAGTGCCACAGGGATCTGTCCTTGGCCCTTTATTATTTACAGTCTCACTTCCCCAATCAGTCGTATGTATAGATAATCACTTCGGAGTCCAATTGCAACAGGACGCGGATGATACTCAGCTCCATATTGCCATGTCAACTCTTCCACCGCACCGCTGAAATTCATTCCTATCCTACAAGAAGCACTGATCTGTATCGGCAACCCTTTGCACGTACAAATATCCGCTTGTTTTCCATTAGATATACAGGAGCCAAGGTTTGGAATAGCATACCCTTATTGATACGCCAATCACCGGGCTTACAAAATCTTTAAAAATAAATTACGACATTATCTGATAGAACAAGGCTATTGAATCATTGTTATCCAGTATTATGGGTGTTTAGTTAAGTTAGTTAATTATGTTTTTTCTCTGGTCTGTGTTTAATTCCTGTCATTGAATGTTAACTGGCTGTCATGTAATATTGCTTTTTTATTTAGTACCATAGGTGACCCTAGGTAGCGGGATCATTGATCCCTTCTGGGTCTTCCTCCTGGTAGCCCTACACATAGTTTACATGGTACTGCCATAATTGTCAGATGTTGGTTTACAGGAAAAATAAAATTGAATTTAATTGAATTGAATGTCATAGACTGATCAGTCTGGTAAACTAAAACTTGAGGAGTGCCTCTAATCTGTGTATGCATGGTTCTGTTTCAATGGTTTGACCATAACCCAGACAAGTTCGGTGCACCCCAATGCCTGCGTTCTCTCCCTTCACTTTCTAGCATCGACCTCGCAGGCACTGCTGTCAAAACACTTGGGTAACCATCGACAGCAAGCTCACATTCCGACCGTAAATAGCAAACCTTTGTAAACCTTGTTTCTATCACATCAGGTCAAATACGACAATATCAGGTCGGCTCTTACTAAGAATATGTCGCAATCCATAGCCTGTTTCCTTATTCCTCTCGCCTTGATCACGCTAACTGCTTTTTGTTGGTCTCTCGGACCTTGAACTCAACAGGCTGCGAGGCATCCAAAACTCGGTGGCTGCGTGTTCCACTACGAACAAGCTACTCACTCCTACTCCATCAGCTGCATTGGTTCTCTGTTGAGGTCAGAAAAATTTAAAATGGCCTGTTTGACCTACAAAGTCCTCAGCATCAGCCTACCTCCCTAACTTCAATCACTACTTAGTACTTACTCCTTACATCCCTCCTCGTTGCCTGCAATCGTCAAGCATAGGCTTATGGGTCTTTTAGCTGAGCCACGATGCAGAACAGTTATGGGCTCGCGTGCACTCCATGCCTCTGCCCCAAAGGAATGAAATCTACTGCCACTCTCTCTTCGCAGCTCAAATTCACTTCCTACCTTCAAAAAACTATTCCTCCTTGGGTTTAAAGCACTTGGATATCCAACTACATCTTCTCCTGGCGACTGACTATCAGATTCACATTTCGGTGTGACCGCGCGAGTTACACATTTCATAAATACATAAATAAATAAATAATAATTATTATAATTATATCCATACGCAGTATAAACATACATACACCCATACATCCACCCATCCATCCACCCACAAATATATACAATTATACATACGTAACATAGGCCTACGTACATAGTACATACATATATTTGCAGTTCAGATTCAGTGTTAGCAACAACCTCATCCATTTCCTGGGTCATCCACATATACATAAATACACGCACCCATACATACATACATACATATTATATATTACACTGTGTCCACGATAAAGTAGAACACTAGACTTTGTGAAATATCTTGGTCAATTGTAGTATTATAGATACTAAATTTGGTGCACATGAACTTCAGTCTATTCTATCCATACCCTGCAAATTTTATGACAATTGATGCAACGGTTACGAGGATACACCCTTCTGAAATTGGGTGGTTCAGAAACCAAGTTACCGAACAGTAAAACGCATAGAATTACGTCATTTTTCTGGCTACCGCAGGGGATACATAGGCTGTTCTTTATAAGCGTCATTTTCGGAAACAGTTACACTACGAGACCTGTTTTACGTAACAGTAGTTGGTTGTAAAGAAATGGTTTTCAGCGCAGAGGACAAGATTTTAATCAAGGAGTTGAGAGAGACGAAGGGGTTTGGCGCAAGGAGACTCATTACAGAATTTCTAATGAAAATGCGTTTTACTGTTCGGTAACTTGGTTTCTGAACTACCCAATTTCAAAAGGGTATATCCTTGTAACCGTTGCATCAATTGGCACAAAATTTGCAGGGTATGGATAGAATAGACTGAAGTTCGTGTGCACCGAATTTAGTACCTGTAATACTACAATTGACCAAGATATTTCACAAAGTCTAGTGTTCTACTTTATCGTGGACACAGTGTATATCAGTATATAACTACATAAATAAATATACATGTACATACATATTTACACACATACACGCATACCACGTGTATATTCAGGGGCGTCTATCCCCCCCTAAGTCATTGGAGCAACGTCCATTTTCCCCTCTTCTTCCCCCCTCCCCGGTCCTTCCCCCCCTAAAATGGTGGCAAACACATGGACAAATCTTTCCCCCCCCCTATTTCTTGGATGGAGCATTTGCTCCAAGGTTTCTATGGTGTAGACGCCCCTGTGTATATTCCTCTATCCTTTCATCAATCAATCCATCTAAATTTACTACATTTATTATACACACATAATACTGATGAGTTTCTCTCGGCGCTATATAAATTTGCAATTACCATTACCATGAATACACATATATACACGCGCATACATGCCTACATACACTGGATCGCTGCAACGGGGATAGCATCTGCACCACGCGTGAACAATTTCAAACAGAAACTATTAACAGTTGGATGGAACAACGTATAGGCACTGACAGATTATTGTAGCTTACCTAACATATTAACTGTAAGTGTAACAAAACTGTAACTATACAAGCATACATGTAGATGAATATTTGTGTAGCGTGTTTAGAGGCCAATATACAAAGATTCTAGTTCTGGCTGCAATAGAGACATTGCGGCAGTGAAGGGTTTAGTGGTCTGAGAGTCGATTCGCTGAGTGTAGTATGTTGGTTACACGGTACTGATGCACTCGGATGAAAATAGACGAATGAACAGGCCAAAGACAGACAGACAGACAGACAGACAGACAGACAGACGGACGGACAGACAACCAGACAGACAGACAGACAAAGACAGATAAGAGACAGAAAACACTGATTGAGGAAGTTGTTTGCGTCGATGTCAGGTCAAAGAGTGAGAGTAAAACATGGCAACAACAGATAGGACTCCTCAAGGGAATTGGATGAAGTACATGCGCTACATAAATTCAGCCGTTAGAATCCTTGACACAACGCAGCGATAGGATTTACTATTCACAGCATTCCGGTATTTGCCGTTCAGGTTCAGTGTGAACAACAACCTCATCCATCTCATGTGTCATCTAACGTACGATGGGTGATATTGTTCGGTTAATGGCTGAGCGCTCACCTTATCACCTACACAGATAATCCTCTGCTGTAATCGTAATCGTAAACTCCTAATTTATAAAGCGCTATTTTAAAACTAATTTCAGGGCACCAGCTTATTCACGAGCGCTGCCTCAAGTCAGAGGGGTCGACCAGAGATACCCGCGGAGTAAAAAGTTTCTAGAAGATCAGGGAAGGCGGGGGAAAGGGAGGCGGATAAGGCGAGTTTCGTTTAGGATGAGAGAAAGGCAGCTGGCGCTTTGAATCCTAAGTCGTTTGTCCAAGTTGCGTCCTTACTAAGTAAACTTATGCTCCATATATAATGTCCTAATTAAGCGCCATCGCCTGATGCGTCTTCATTAATTATTAAATAGTGGCGCTATATCAGTACATAAATGATATTTTAAGGATCCGCTCATCTTTATTTCACAGGACACGTAATTACTCATCATGGATCGGTGCTTCTTGACATTAGGTTAAATGCAGGCTGACTTGTATAAATATCTGCTTTCACGCGGCACATAAATCTTCTCTCCCGCTGAGTCCCGCAGCTGCTATTACAAGCTCCGGCAACTCTGGGTGATCTCCCGTTCTTTGTCCCCGATGCAGCTTCCACGCTTGTCCATGCATTTGTTGTTTCTCGGTTGGACTACTGCAGTGCCATCTACGACGGACTCCCGGCCTGCCGGATTGAGCCCCTGAATAGAATCCGGCCTTGTAGGCCGCACCCCCAAGTATGGCAGAGTGTCTGCGTATATATATGAGAGATGTCCTCCACGGGCTCCCCTACCCACAGCGCATCACTTACAGAATCTCTGCTTTGGTCCTGCGGTGCTTTGAAGGCTTGGCCCCTCCATACCTGCGGGAGCTCTGCTGTCCCGCTTCATGTTCCAAGCGTCATTGCTCTCTCCGCTCAGCTTCGTAGGCTGAACTTATTATTCCCCTTGCGCGGACAGCCATACGGAAGCGCCGTGCCTTTTCTGTGGCTGCCCCCATGACCTGAAATGGGCTCCCTACCAAGCTCCGTCAAATACCTATTGGTCATTTCACCCTGTTTCTTACTGTCCTCAAAACTGCGTTGCTCGACCGTGGTTGGGCTGGGAGTGTTCCTGAGTAGGCAATCTTGAAGGGGCGCTATACAAAACTGCTTTAATAAGAATAATAATTATAATAACAGGAGACCTTCGCGAAACTGCATTTTTGTTCCAACGTATTTCTCTGACTATCCAACGTTTCAACGCTGTTGCAATTTGCGGGACGTTTACTAACCTTTTGCCTGAGCCCGAGGAGTTCTAGCCGTTCCAGATCCTTAAAAGTTTTACTAATATTGAAGTCCCTGAGGGATAATTTTTACCTCGGGGCATAAAAAAAATAATAATAATAAAATAATAATCTGATCACATTAAAAAACGCTTAGAATAGCAAAGGAACAATGTTTTGTTCTGTTGCATTTGTTTGATGAGATTAATTTCTTCTTTTTCCAGGAGCAGAATGGAGTTACGACGACCATCATGGACGTGAGTGCATATCTGCTGATATTTCAATCGTATACCTAGAGTTTACCTAAATGTTTCCGCAGATGAGTAACAGATCTAACTGGTTGTGCTCAGTAGCGTAACTATGGGCCCGCAGGGCCCGCAACTGCGGGGGGGCCCAGGTAAAAGGGGCCCATTTTCAAACCTGAAAAAATGAACTATTTTAATTAATAAATGCACAGCAGAAAGCCGGAAACCGAAACTCCTTGTAAACTCCTTAGCCTTGTAAAATCAATAAATCATGCAGGCAGGCAGATGATGTGGAATATTACTATTGATGCGCGGTCGGCGCATATTTTTCTAGGCTTTGATTTAAGCTAGTGAACAGTGACTCGAAGGCAAACTATAATCGCCAGATGACGCTGAAATTTGCAGTTAATTCACTCAATTAGTTTCACTTTTCGTCTTTGATTTATGCTGACGTCATTACTCATTAGTCTCATTGCCAAGTTTCCGTCGGCCATCGTTGTTGATATTTATTTAAAAAGTTTGTTTAAATAGATTAGATCGGATTACAATTTACAATACAAAATTTAAGATTTAAAAATAAAAAATTGTACTAATGATGGCTAGCAAGCCTCTAAGTGGAGCAGCTAAACGACGGAAAAAGAAGGATTTACAAAACGAACTTAAAAAACGATGTAAAATTGACTCATTCTTGTTACCGGCACAGACTAAAAAGGAAGAAACACAATCTGTTGCAAATGTACGTAATGAAGAAAATGAGCAGGAGCCTCAGGAGGATACCAGAGGCAGTGAAGTCAGTGAACTACAGATAGATACAAATTCTCAAGTTAACAGTTTTAAAGACAATACTGTGGCAACCGATTTGTCTGATCACGGCTCGCCAGATCTCATAATAAGCAATGAATATGAAGCATTCAACTCTGCAGCACTTGTAAACTTTGAACATTCTACTGATAGAGGGCATTATCCAATCGATATAGTTGATCCAAATATGAAGAAATTTATTGTTGAACACGGCTCATGCAGACCAAAGGGGCCTTTTCCGAGAGACAACAAAAATAGATGTTTTTCTGCCAGTTACTATAACACTACGACTAAGGCAGGTTTGACTATACCGGTGACTTGGTTGTGCTATTCCAAAAAGTTAAATGCTGCATATTGTGAAGTTTGCTGGCTGTTTGGTGATAGAAATGATAAAAGCTACCGCAAAAGTTGGAGTAAAGGTATTCAGGACTGGCAGGGGTTTTCTAAAAAAATTACTAAACATGCTAGTTCGAAATGCCATAGTTCGTCTTGTATAATATATGAACAATGGAAGCATCACATGACTTTAAATGAATCAAATGAGAAAGAAATTCAGAAAGATAAAAAATTTTGGCGGGAAGTTTTGAAGCGGCTTGTGAAAATTACCCTACGTTTAGCCTGCAATGGACAGTCATTTAGAGGACATAATGAACACATCGGTGAGGTTTATAATGGCAATTTTTTATCTGAAGTTGAGCTCCTAGCAGAATTTGATCCAATAATGAGTGAACTTTTAAATAAACCTAAACACAGCATCAAATATTTGAGTCCGGAAATTCAAAATGAATTGATTACCGTACTATCCGAGCATCTTGATAAGCAAATTACAGAAGAAATCAAGTCTGCATTGTTCTACTCAATCATTGCTGATACTACTCAAGACATTTCAAAGAAAGACCAATTAAGTTTAACTATCCGTTATGCAAAAATAAATAACAATAGTAATGGCGATGCAACTGAGATATCAATAACTGAAAGTTTCATTGGTTTCTTCTGGGCACCTGATCAATGTGCTGAAGGATTGTCTAATCAAATCTTGGAAACTCTGAAAAAGAAAGGAATATCTTTACAAAATTGCCGTGGGCAGGGATATGATGGTGCCAGTGTTATGTCAGGTGTTTATGGAGGTGTTCAAAAACGTATTAGTGATGAACAACCAGCTGCGATATATATTCACTGCGCTGCACATAACCTTATTCAGTAACATTTCATTTATAACATTTAATCAATTTTAATGCAAATCGAAAACAATTTTTAGTTGTGGCATAAGATTACAAATTAATAATAAAATAAAATATCATAAATTAAAATCATTAAAATGTATGCCTCAAAAGTGAGTCGATAATTTGAAACATAAAATTGTCTATCAGATTGTCATCGGCTGTATGGAGGGGGGCCCATTTTGAAAATCTTGCAGGGGGGCCCAGAATATGAAGTTACGCCACTGGTTGTGCTAATGCGTATTGGCCGTGACTTGTTGAACTTCCATCACAACCTGCCCCCATTTACTACATCTATTCTAATTTTGAATGTATACACAGTAATTGATCTGCGTAATCTGTCCACTTTTCTCAATGCCTAAATACTCATAACTGTCAACTGCACACTCTTCCTCATACTGCACTTGAACTGGTAAGTAAATTTTAAGGTATCGAATGAAATCGTTTGTAGCTGACTTGAGCTAAACTCGACAAAATTCATACAACACACTGCACACTCCAGACAGATTAATTGCACACTCAACAACATGTCAGACGCACACTTCTGTGTAAGAAAACACTACTTTAGGCCATGTATTATCTTACATGTACATACACTTACTTACTTTATCGATGGCTTTCGCCTAAACAGGTCCAGACACACAAATCTTACCTGGTCTGGTGCGCTATGTCCTTGAATTCATTGTGGCTCAATCGTTTGGGTGAGTAGCAAGTGAAGTATGAGATTCTAGTTCTCATGCGAAATGCCCAGTGGGAAGTGTCCCATCCTATCTGAGATCCTTATGTATCTCTGCCTCATATATTCCTGGTCGCAGGTCCCTCCGATCGTCTGCACATAATATCCTTGTCGTCCCTCAGGCTAGGTCACCCTCTACCCAGCACAGAAGGTTTGTCATTGATGGCCCTGATCCCTAGAATAGTCTCATTTTAAAATCAGAAGAGAGCTGATCAGTCTGTCACCTCCCTTGTTCCGCAAGTACACTGCACACTCCAGACACACTCCGTTTGGTCGTGGGTCGTCCCTGCTTGGTCGCGAGCGCTGCTGATGAGTGTTTATCTTAAAGTATCGCTCTACAAATTTTCACCTATGTTATATGTTTTGTTATGGTTCTCAGTCCTGTTTCTGTCGATTCTTCTTTCGAGGAGCGATTGGCCACGGAGTCTGCCTCCCATCTAGTTAACTTATCTCTTGTTTATGATGCTCATCTTTTGTCATAAGTGTATTATTTTATCATGCATTTATTAAGCGCCACTATCTAATGACCAAGCATCAATTGATGACGTTGAGCAATTGTAAGTGAAGGACTTGCTCAATGTTCCTACATAGAAACCGCATCAGAGGTAGTCCGAACTCGTACTCTTCACGTTACAAGGGCAAGCGCTCTAACATATCGGCTACCCTGCTCTTTTGTGTTCTACTAAATTCTTTATTCCAGGCTTAATACGGCATTAGAAGTACTATGCGATATTTTCCGTGACCTCACATTCAATCACCTTTGCTTTGATCTACCACTGAAGCCTTGAAATGACTCATGATTACTTTTCAATTTACTTGCATCAACAGAAACTGGTCCAAGTTACTGGAAGAACATCTCTCCAGCCTGCGGTGGATCCAGTCAGTCTCCGATCGACGTTGTCTTGAGCGACGCCCAATATAAGAAAGACATGATACCGATTGCCTTCGAAGGATACGACACCGTTCCAACGAATGTCAACTACACCCTCGTCAACAACGGACACACGGGTCGGTACAGTTAAACCTATGCGTCAGTAATTATCCTGTTCGTTCCTTCAGAGAATGTCACTAGCAGATATCTGCTGAGAAGCGCTCATGATAGCACGGAACGACGGAATAAGGAAGGAAGGAAGGAACAACAGCAGGAAGAAAAGAAGGAAGGAAGGAAAGAAGGAGAGGGAATAAAACGAAAGAAAGAAGAAAAATGAAGGATGCAAGGGAGAAAGAAAGCAAAAAAGGCAGCAGCATATTATGTGCATTATTGAAACAATAAATTATAAATTATCAGAGCAGTTAAAGGAGGGAGGAGTATTAATTGTATTTTCAGTTTGTAATTTGTAAGTGAGCATTCAAGACAACTCGTCACAGGTGAGAATTCTTCAGCTGCATACGATATAGAGCCAAAGAAAGCAGAAGAAGCTCACGTCGGAACGGAACCCTGTTTCAGATAACGAGATAGAAGAAGCCGAAGCCTCCTTGTTGCACTGTTGTAGGATACGAGACGGTGGGAGACAACCAGATCACCATGCATTGCGTAGCGAAAATATTTATGACTATAAACAAGTAAAGCCCTGCAATACTTAGCTCCATAAAAATTATGATAAATGGAGCACAACTGGCCAGACAGTTACTCATGAGCATAAGTTTCCTAAACAAAATGCATTTTTGCATGGGCAACCGGAGCAGCTCGTCCCTGCTCTAGTTAGATATATGGGTGTCACGACAAATGGTTCACGGACAAATGGTTCACGGGCAAATGGTTCATGACAAATGGTTAACCGACAAATGGTTCACGATCATCCAGCTTCTAGTTTCAGTCGTAATTATATTAAACGATAATCCAGCCTCTAGTTGAGCTATATTTTCATCGGCCACCCAGTTTCTAGTTTGAGCTATATTTTTTTATCGGCCATCCACCTTATAGTTTGAGCTATATTTTCATCGGCCGTCCAGCTTCTAGCTGTGTTTGAATCTCACTATCAACTGCTTGATCGATGAAAACATGTCATAGTAAAATTCAAACTAGAAGCTGGATGAGCGATGAGAATATAGCTATAACTAGAAGCTGGAAGATTGTGAACCATTTGTCCGTGAACCATTTGTCGGTGAACCATTTGTCGATGAGCCATTTGTCGTGAAACCCATATATGGCCACGCTTTTGAATCCCACAATTAGCTGAGCAAGAGCGTTAACATAGGATTTAAGTTGACTATCCGATAATGATGGAGTCCCACTTAAAATATCATAGTTCACCCTGGCGTATATGAATGCATCAGGGTAGAAGAGGCTTTGGCTGAGAGCGAGTGGGTTGTAGTGCGGATCTGGCACATTGGACCGTCTTCATGGAATAATCTCCCGCTTGAAATTAGAACTTTACTACCACAGATAGCTCGGGGAACATTTTCAACACAAAGCGCCTCTGATGTCTCAATGATCTCCCAACATAGGAGATATCTTCGGCCTATAAAGTAGCTCTGTCTATGCTGAACTAAAGTATATTGGTGAAAGAGTAGCGTCTGTGCAGTTCGCGACGGAGGAAGGGAGCTGGCGTTGAAAGTGCGCAATACGAATGCAGAATACAGCACATTAAATAGAATACAGTAAACTACAATACGATAGATTAAAAAACAGTTCATTATTATTATTATTATTATTATTATTATTATTATTATTATTATTATTATTATTATTATTATTATTATTATTATTATTATTATTATTATTATCGTTATTGTTATTATTAGTATGGCCATTATTATTATTATCAATTGAATTTGTAACATGCGCACGGTCACCCCGAAATGTGAATCTGAAGCGCGGATAGTCAGCCGCCAGGAGAAGATGCAGTTATGTAGATATCCAAGTGTTAGAAAGTAAAGGAGAAATAGTGAGTTTTGAGCCTCTTTTTGAAGGTAGGAAGTGAATTTGAGCCACAAAGAGAATGACGGTGGATTCCATTCCTTGGGGGGCAGAGGCATGGAATGCACGCGACCCCATGACTGTTCTGCATCGTGGCTCAGCTAAAAGACCCGTACTTGATAATCGCAGGCAACGAGGAGGGATGTAAGGAGTTAGTAGTGATTGAAGGTAGGAAGTGTGCTGGTGCTGTGGGCTTTGCAGGTCAAACAGGCCAATTTTAATTTTATTCTGAACTCAACAGGAAGCCAAAGCAGCTGATGGATCAGGACTGAGGAGCTTGTTCGTAGTGGGACACGCAGTATTACACGTGCTAAGGAGTTCTGAATGCGTTGCAGCCTGTTGAGTTCATGATCTGAGAGACCCACCAAAACCGAATTAGCATAATCAAGGCGAGAGTCGACAAGGGAACAGACTATGGTCTGCGACATATTCTTAGTCAGAACTTGATGTGTCGTATTGCCCTGACGTGATAGAAACTGGATTTACAAAGGTTTGTTATGTGCGATCGGAATGTCAGCTTACTGTCCAGGTTAACCCCGAGTGTCACATCACTAGGCGATGCAATACGATACATTAACATCAATAAGGTCCTTAAAAGGACGCGATATATTGTATACCCTGTGACAGATCCCCAAACATTTGTTATATATAGTAATCGTAATCTAAAGCGTTACGTAAAAGCAAAGCGCAGGGCAGCTGCTTATTCACGAGCGCTCAGTCGTGTCAGAGGAGATACCAAGTGAAGGTCAAACTCCGTCTTTGTATCAATTAAATAGCGCCTTTGTTAAAACTCGCCTATTCTAATTAAGTATTTGTAAGTACTTGAAATGTGAACTATGGTCGTAATCGATT
>OY744612.1:5332285-5454785 GCA_963556255.1 Allolobophora icterica | reverse complement strand
TCTGAGTTCTGCAGATTCTCTATTCCTCCATCTTCATTGCAACCCTTTATCTGCCCTCCTCCTCATGCTTCTCTATCAATCACCTTCGGGCTTTCGACTAGAAAAACTGAAGTCTCACCTTTTCAAGAATTCCTACACTGACTCATATGATCCTCCGCCTTCCAATTCTTATTGTCCTAAACGACACCCGACTAGCAGCTACTCTGCTTCCTCTCGTGATATGAAGCACTTGGTAACCGGACTCGGATCTCCTTTGGTCTACTCTTTGGAAAACCCCTCTGATTTGCCGCAGCACTCGTGAATAGGCTGGCGCCCTGCGCTTGGCTTTTGAGTGGTTCTTTAGAAGTTTGAAGATTACGATTACGATAACACAAGATTCCTGAGTAGGCGTTTAATCGGTTGCATATTAGAGATCCGTACGTATGCGGATCTTGAGCTAAACGATCGTCCGGCTGAAGCACTTGCAAAACAAACGCAATCGAGGCACTTTTGGTCGATTTGACTTGCGAAATTGTCATTTTATGGAATGAAAGAGGATCGAATTAAGGACGCATCACACGCAGCACATAACTTGGACATTTGAAGGACTAGCTCAGTGGTGGGCAAACTACGGCCCGCCAACACTTTTCATCCGGTCCCCACAACTCTTCACAAAATGTTATTTAAAATTCAGACCGCGAGAAGGTTTCTTCATTTTACTCACGTGGCGCTGTTCTCTTGTTCACTATTCCGGTCTCGTCTTTAATAATAACTCTATGCATTAACTCTGCCGATCTACCCCACTTCCCTGCAGAAGTTTCTGCACATAATCTGTATACGCAGAAGTGAAATCCGTTCAAGTAAAGCTAATGTTGCTTTCAAAGCAGATGAAAGAACAAAACTACGGGAACTTTCCTACCCGGCAGTTGCAAACTGTCACAGAAGTGTCTTCAGCTGCAGGGTTAGACGACCCACAACGTGACATTGTTCTCAAAGAACAGTTCAAAGGATCAGACCTGATAACATTCTTTTCTCCGCTCAGATAGGAAAAATTCTCAAATCTACCCACTTTTGCTTTGAAAATGTTTGTTTTATTCGCATCCACTTAGAAAGAAAACTGAGAATTGTACTTGAATTTGTTTACCTTCATAGTTGAAAATCTTTGTTGACAGATATAGCATCTGTCAACAAAGATTTTCAACTATGAAGGTAAACAAATCCAAGAACAGGTCTCAGTTAAGTGATCTAAACTTGAATTCAAACTGTGAATTGCAACCAGTGCAGTCACTTCGGATTATGAGAAACTTGTTAAATGCATGCATGTTCACAGTCGAATACATCCAGGGGCCCGGGAACCTATAGCGCCAAAGGCGCCGATGCTGACATAAGTTTTGGCTCTGTGGCGCCGAGGCAGGCGCAGCTCACACAATTTTTTGGTTATTCAAACAATAAAAAATATTAAATTTTAATAATGATTTTATAAAAGACGAGCGCCTTTGTCAAGCAGAGCCAAAGCTTGTGCCGACGAGAAACCTCAGACTCAATGTAATATGCAAATAACACAGAGATGGAAAGGCCTTAGGGAAGGGTTAGCAAGCTAAGAGAATCGTGGATACTGGAAACCTTACTCTCTGGGTCTGAAAGCTACAACATGTATAAATTAGGATGTTGAGTGAGCGGCAGTCGAAAGTTAGGCTCGACAAGACACGCTGAGTGGGCGGCAGACGACAGGCTGAGTGGGCGGCAGACGACAGGCTGAGTGGCCGGCTGACAACAGGCTGAGTGGGAGGCAGATGACAGACTGAGTGGCCGGCTGACAACAGGCTGAGTGGCTGGCAGACGACAGGCTGAGTGGGCGGCAGATGACAGGCTGAGTGGGCGGCAGACAACAGGCTGAGTGGACGGCAGACGACAGGCTGAGTGGGCGGCAGACGACAGGCTGAGTGGGCGGCAGATGACAGGCTGAGTGGGCGGCAGGCGACAGAAAAAAGGGGAGGGATAAAACCGTTACAATATTGTAACTAGAGACATTGGCTAGCGCTTTTGTGTTTGATGTTTGCTGAAGTAGTTAGTTACTTATTGTGAAATAGACACTTTTCATTTCATCAATATCTCGTATAATAAACTTTTCCAGTGTTGTGAAAATGACAAAAATATTCTTACAGATTATCTCGGATATAATATATAATTTTATCCACATATAGAGTCTGAACTTGGCTGAGGTTGGCTCATACAACTTTTAAACACTTCCCGGGCTACTGCATACATCTCATTAGTAACAGCATAAGTGTGTTTAACATATTATAAATAAATAAACTTCTTTTCATGTTAGTCGTTATTAAACGTTAAAAATTTGTTATCCGGCCCTCCGAATTTTATTGCGTTTAATGTGGCCCCATGTGCAAAAAGTTTGCCCACCTCTGGACTAGCTTATAATGGGTGATTAGCTTACTATAATTGACCATTTGCTTAGAATGAACTATGACAATGACATATGAACTATGACGGTGAATTATGAACCATGACGGTGACATACAAACCATGACGATGACGTACAAACCATGACGGTGACATACGAGCCATGATGGTGACATACGAACCGTGACGGCAAATATAAACCATGACGGTGAATTTTGAACCATGACAGTGACATGCGAACCATGACGGTGACGTACGAACCATGACGCAGAATTATAAACCATGACGGTGAATTAAGTTTGCTCTGTGTTTTTCAGGTTCGAGCAGCTCAAAGATTAAACCGTTCAAAATGGCCGACCTTCTTCCGGCAAAGCGCTGCGAATTCATCCGCTACCCAGGTAGTCTCACGACACCTGGATGTCAGGAAAGCGTCGTTTGGACCATCCTACAATATCCAATCACAATCTCTGAAGCACAGGTATCTACTACCACCATACCCCTGCAATGACCATTATCACCACCACCACCACCACCACCACTCCTCCTCCACCACCACCACCACCACCACCACCACCACCACCACCACCACCACCACCACCACCACCACCACCACCACCACCACCACCACCACCAACACCACCACCACCACCACCACTACCAACACCACTGCCACTACTACCACCACCACCACCACCACTGTTTTATTCTAGTAACTGTTGCTACTGTGTTGTGATATTGTTGGTCCTCCCTTTGCGTTTTTGTTTTTGACGCGGAGAGTGCGGAAATCTCCACGTCTGACTGCCCGCTATGTTCGATACGGCCCGATAAAGCGATATATAACCAGTGATGGGCAATAGTTAACTAAAAAGTTGCTAACTTTTAGTTTAACTAAAATTTTGTAGTTAAGGATGAAGTTTAACTAAAAATAAATAGTTTAGTTAAAACCATAGTTTAACTAAAAAAATTAGTTGCTAACTAAAAAGTTTAACTAAAAAATTCAGCAATATGCAACTATTTTCCGCAGTGAACATTGAATACTGTCAACAGCTCAACACGAAACTTATTGATTAACACTGCATGGTTTTAGCATTAACAGCCTGTGCTTTCAAATTCATACACTACTTACAGTATGCCTGTAACTGTATGCTAGAACAGTACACATTGCATAATTTGAAGGTGAAATTGTCATTGATGCTCCGCATTATTACAGTTCACTTAACTTCTGTTTTTGTGAAAATGTTTGTCGTAAAAAGTTGGAAAATAGTTGGAAAAAGTTTAACTACTTTTTTTAGTTTAGTTAACTAATTTCCAAAATCAGTTGCCAACTTTAGTTAAACTAATTTTTTTTAGTTGGAAAATAGTTTTAGTTTAACTAAAAAATATTAGTTTAGTGCCCATCACTGTATATAACCGTGGAAGAAACACAAGCCGACTATCCCAATGGAAAATCACCCAGGCAGATAGACCTACTACTTCATTCTGCAGCGCCTATAGCGACAGCCTATGCTAGGCTCAATGTTCATTTATCTGATGTGTGTGTCTAATTCACTCCCCAACCCCACCAATCTGACTAGCAAAACAACAGTCCCTGAATATCAGTAGACTTTTGAACTTCGAATTCTATCATAGTTGAGGTGTATGACTGTGAGTGTAAGTCAGCAGAACAAGAAACCACCAGTGCCTCAGCGCAGTGTGACCAGTCAGTCACTGACACAGCTTGCAACAAAACATGGTTAAGGGTTGGCAAGTTCACTGAGCTGTATCTATCTTCTTCTTCATCGTCCCCTGATTCTTACAAAACGCCACTGTTAGTGTAAGCAAGAACCAACAATGAATAAACCAACGAATTTCTACGAATTTCTGCGAATTTTAAAATAGGCCAAAATTTCACGTATTTTTCCGAATTTTTAAACCGAAAGTAACAAATCTCAAACTATGGTTAACTGTGGTCAACTGACGCCTGGGTTAACCACATACAATGGTGAAATGAGGTCAAAACCCAATGCAACAGAGCAACGCTACCTAACCTTATGCGTTATGAATGACTCGTTGTGGTCTTGTCTCCTGATTTCTCATTCTTATTATAATAACCATTATTATTATTTTAATTTATTAAGGCTGAGAGGGGTCAGTGCAGAAATTTAGTTCGAGATTTCTGCTCTACGTGCACCATTTAGCCAACTCAGCTATAATGAGTACACTGACCGTACACTGTCTGTGGGAAGATGGGATGGTAAGGGAGAGGACTGGCCACCTGCCCTCATATGCTGAAGTTAAGAAAATGAAATCGCTAACACTTCATACCCATGGTTGCCTCAGGGCTAGCTTAAGGGACTGCTCTTCTTTCTATTATTATTAAGCCCCACAATCGGCCACGGTGTCCCACAATTGGCCAGCGTGTCCCACCATGTCCCACCGTGTCCCACTCTGACTCATGTTGAGTTTTGTCTCTTGTTCTGTTCCAGTTGAATGCATTCAGAGCGCTGAGTCACGGGGCTGCAAACGAACCCGGAGACGTTCCCCTGGTGAACAACTTCCGGCCGGTCCAGAAGGTGGGAACGCGTAAGGTCCTGCGCTCATACGCCGTCGAACTGACGCCAAAGAAGACGTCATCAGGAACGGTCAGCTTCCTTCGTTTCCATGGAGATACAGTGGCATCGATAGGTGCAGCTGTGTTAATGCTACGTCTTCTCTACTGACAGAGGCATTGATGCTGCACATTTTGTCCCGACAATTATTCACAAGTCTATCAATTAATCGTTTGATAAATGCCGACTTTCTAATTGGCATTGTCAGAAAAAAGGCTTGTCATTATGGTGCTCCTGTCATCTCATAATGCAGCCAATGCATAAGTACTGTCAATGTCTTGCGATAGTATTGTAATAGTTTAGCGATCCATAAGTACTGCGAATGTCTAAGTATTGTAAATATCGAGCAATTCTCACAAAGTGTCCGCCCTAAAGCAGTATTGTATTGTATCTAGAAATCTATAAAGCGCCTCTCGCAGAATAACTATTCAGAGGCGCTCTCAGCACAGAAGCCCCGAACAGTATTGGACAGTATTGGACAGTATTGGCCAACAGCTAGGCTGCCATTTGAAGTCGTCAGCAGTGGAGAGGGTAGAAGACATTTAATTGGAAGGGAGTGAAATATATATATATATATATATATATATATATATATATATATATATATATATATATATATATATTTATATATATATATATATTAATTTTATTAAATGCTAACTCCTATCGCGCCCTTGTCAAGCGCAAAACCAACAATCGATTTCGCACTAAACGAAGCCGTAATCAGGACAATGTAAAAACTCACTCCACTGATAGAGGAAGGCAGCCTACGATGGATAGGAAATTTGGAAGAGATGTATGTCTTCGGTTGAGAACGAAATGACACAAGCGACTGAGCAGAACGGACAGATACAGGGAGCAGAATGGACAGATACAGGGAAAGAGTTAGCAGAACGGACATATACAGGTAATGACTTTCAAAATCTAGATCCAGCAACTTAAAACGCTTCACTAAGAACAATTCCAGTTATCAGTATGTAGACCAATGTATATAATACGTATGCATCTGGATGATCTGGTTATTAATCCATGATCTGTTAGAACCTCACATATAAGGGCGCTGAACATGGCTATGTAACAGATCTATATATAGGTGCAACTTAGGATGGCATGAACGTCTTTCCTGAGCGGTGTGTGGAAGGAAATCATGGAATTTTCAATGGAAGACTGATCTAGAAGGTCCAGTGCACGCGGAAGCGCCGTCTGCTCGCATCGTTCGTTTGTATATTCAGAGAAAGATGAATAACGATTATAAGTCTGAAGAATAAAGACTGATTTTAAGTATTGCGGTTGGCCAGAGTTCAATATGTCTGAGTATTTGCATAGAAGATAGCCCACTATAGTCCACCAACCAGATAGGCCTACCAATATTCTTATGGTGATTTGATGAAAGAGTCTGACTGATTTATAGAGTCTGGTGCATATGTGAGAGTGTAGGAATATCGGTTAATGCGAGAAACCGTGCAGTCGGTATGAATACGAATAGAAAACGGAATTTTTAAGCAGAAGAGAATCAAGTATTGTCTTCCTTGACTGATTTAATCATTATCTCGCTTTGTAGATTGTTTGGGTCATTGTTCACTGTTTTTCTATTTGCTTATATAGTCGATCAGCCTAACTCGGATTCCGTAATTGTAACTGCCGATGCTTAGCTAATTAAAAATGAGATCGTTAGATTATTATTGTCTTAGGCGTCAGTTTAACGAATTAACCTACATTCTTTTAGGACGCAATTTATGTCAATAGTGTTTGTTAGATTACACATGTGTAATGTGTATACTGTATAGTTGTAAATGCGTATACATATTTACAGTGCTTTTCTTCTGCCGGAACGGCGTTCCAGCACATTTTTCAGCTATGAAAAAATAATTTAGTTATTTTAATAGAAGAATAATTCTGTTATTTTAATTTAATGTGACGTCCAACACTTTCTTGGGAGCGTCTCGCCGAGACCCCTCCCCTAACCCAAACCCCCGTTTTTTCTCGGGCTTCACCATCGATTTAGACCTTCCATAACTGTTCAGTTCCGGAAAAGCACTGTATATTTATACACATATATAAAATACACGTAACATTTATTCCGCTGTAAATATTCGAACTTGTTGAATGAAGTCATTAAGTTACGTTGATTTGCATGTGCCTTAATAACCTATAAAAATCAAAGTTTAACTTTCTGTGTAAATATTTATACTGTATGACGAACACTAGGCCTACTGTAGGCAGTGTAGGAAGACGAAGACAGACATACAGAGAGGTAGAGACAGACAGAGAGAGAGACATACAATCAGAGAGAGGCAGACTCCATGTTACAAGCATCAGGTGAAACAGAGATAGCAACAGATACTAAAACGGGGACATCGACGGTGATAAGGAGAGCGAGTAGCGACACAAAGGTAAAGAAGGAGGTGGACATGGAGCGAGATTAAGTAGAGAGACCGAGAGACAGACAGACAGACAGGCAGACTGACAGAGAGACAGACACACAGAGTGTGTGTGTGACAGACAGAGAAGAAAGAATCACTGACACAGAGAAACAGAAACAGAGACACAGAAACAGAGACACAGACAAAAAGAGACAACTAGAGAAAGAATTTAAAGTAGACCTACAGATGCATTAGATGAATTTTCAGAGAAGATAAGAGACAGGAATGTCATCTTTTATAGCCTTTTATATGTTTCAAGAAGCTCTATATAATGTCTAGATGAGAATATCGGCTGGAAACAGCTTTGAAAATCATGTGAACAGAATCAAGACTCCAACAACAATTTATTAAACCCAAAAAAGTATTTTAATTAACATCTGACGAATCGACAATAGTTCTTCCGTAAATGAGACTCTAGTATTATAACTATCAAACTGAACTTCAAAGTAAGACGCACATGGAACAGTTGAACACCTACAGCTAGGTTCTTCGTTAACTTGAACTTACGGCAACGGCCAGAGAGACTGGAATCTTCTAACGACCACTGAAGACTATCGACGAGAAAACCAATACCCAACAGGCAAAACGAGAAAAGAGACTTACAAGGCAGGACGCCTCTCTTAGTGCAAGGACACGAGGTAGGAAAAGCGAGACAAATCGATAGGCAGGCAGGCAGACAGCCAGACAGACAGACAGATAGACACATAGACAGACACATAGACAGACAGACAGACAGATACATAGACAGACACACAGACAGACACACAGTCAGACACATAGACACACAGACACACAGACAGACACATTATCACATAGACAGACGCACACAGACAGACACGTAGACAGTCATATAGACAGACACACAGACAGACAGATAAGCATATTATATTGTGGTTGCTTTCAGTGATGAACTTTGAACCCTGAAAGTGAGGCAGAGACCAAAGTTTAGACCAAAGACTTATTATGGTTATCCGGATATAACCCCATAAGAAAGGTATAGCCAATAACAAATTATAACCAGTATGGTTGGGATACATATCGTCTCAAGATCAGATATATGGCTTCGAGGATTCTATCCTTGGTTGCAACTCAAGTCCAATAATCCGGTCTTTTATGATCCTCGGAATATATACAGTTTCCAAAACGACGGAGTTCTCTGTCAGTGGCCGCCCCACTTGGAACTCAATCTACTTAACGCTTGTGTTTATATTCGTTTATTAAGTATAGAAGAACAGGCAAAACGATGTAGGTGTACAAGAAACAGAACGGAAGGAGTAATAATAGCTTAGTAAGAATTGGCAAAACCAGAAAACCTACGAAAGAACAAACGACAGCGATCAACATTTAGAACAAGAACAATCACCCGACACGAACAAATGACTGCATTAACCAAACAACTATTGTGTGGGACACGAGGTTGAACCTCCTCCTCTGAGACGGTCACTCTGCGTGGACTTAAGCAAATTCCTCACTCACACCTGACCCCACCATCGATTTATGCTTGATCATCATAATTATAATAGCGCTCAATAAATGCATAATAGTGATAATTAATAGATCAGAATATATTCAGAAATATATTAAAAATTAAGAAACATTAAAAACACTACAAAATCTTACAGTTCGTTGAAAATGCCTTAACCGTAGGCCTATAGTACGTTGATATTCGCAATTACAGGTCTTGGTAACGCAGTAAGAGTTACGATGAAGCCAACATGACCATATTGACAATTAATAATATTAGGCCCTGTAGCCATTGCGACAAGAGATAAAAGTGAAAAGAACTTCCGAGTGAAGAAATTGAGGTTAATGCGGTGTAAGAAACGTGCAATAACGTCTAAGCGATGACATCTAAAATTAGAACAATCGATTATGTCTGAGATTAGAACAAGTGATAGCTTCTAGTATAAGAACAAGCGATTATGTCTGAGATTAGAACAAGTATGTCTGAGATTAGAACAAGCGATGACTTCTAGTATAAGAACAAGCAAGCGATGACGTCTAAATTAGAACAATCGATTATGTTTGAGATAAGAACGAATGATGACTGCCTAGAACACAACAGGTGACATGACCCCTAAAGTTAAAGATAGCTAGCCTACCAGTAGACCATGCTCATGTAGGCCTACTCCCGCCAAAAGACTAAGTTTACGTATTAGTGTGTGACTGTGACTGGGCAAAATTGACAAGCTTACATTGGAATTCATCAGCTGAGACCAGTTCAGGAAGCCTAGCTGGATTACCAACTGCCTGGTCAATAGGCCTATCATCTACCAGACCTGGGTGACTGTTCTTCAACCGATTAAGAAGCTTCGGCAATGTTAGCTTGAGTACCGTATCTTTTTCTCTGAAGCACTAGTTGGCCTGGGCCCTCAGCCAGACCAATCTCGACCCATAGTATAGTTCCTGTATGCCACAACCATCCATATGTTGACTGATTTACTTTTGGAAATTCATTGCAATATGAAGACCACTCCTCATTCGTGGGATGATTCCTCGCTGATATGTTTCATCCTACCACTTTAGTTCAACCAGCTGCAGTACAGTGCTTGATTTACTGTAAGGACAATGTGTTCGTGGTTGCGGTGATCACCCATACTCCTATAGCGAGGAACTCTGAAGAACAGTGTTGAGTCTGTCAAGTTCGCGAGCAGGATTAAGGATCATGGATTCATGGGCATGTAGGCCTACCCTAGCCTACAGCTGTTAGAACTGGGTCATTATTAGACATGTGCTCATTGACAAGTGACCAACTTGTTTTGTCATCAGCAGCTTGGCGGCCGACAATAAACGCCATGTCCACATTGTCCAGCCCTCAGATTTAGCTACAGATTTTCTCTTATCTTTGTCAAAATCTTTAAGGAAAATGGGCTCTTGCTTACCCTTGAAACCACGAGACGGGATAATTGTTCCACTGTAAGCGACCGATTTATCAAAGGTCGCAGTCCTGTTAAAATGTTGTCTGTGGATGTTCCTCCTCGCTGAAAGGATACCAACTGTGTGGCGTGGAATGTATTTTTGTCATCGAGTGTATCACTCATTAGGGCCTATAGCAAATGTTGTCAGCAGTGACATAATATGGATGAGCTTATTACAGATTTATCCACTTTGCCCTCCATCTGCACATTACTAAAATACACAATATCAGGTCATGCCTTTTGGTTTCACGTACTTTTCATGGAAATCTTGTTTTTCATCTTGCATTGTGGATTTACGACTAAAATTCTAGCTTGGAAACAGCTATTTCCGTAATCAGCAGGGTCACATTAGTCTAAAACACATTGTTTCCAATAATGAACATGACTTGCCGCTTACATCGTTTTTTGTGTACTTCTCGGCTCAGCGCTCCTTTGTCTATTTTATTCCACTTAACTCGTATTGCATGGCAACTTGAAGTTGCTTATTTTCTGTTATATATTATAAGAGGTCACTGGGTTTGGCCATGCGCTGGATCCTGAGGCTTCAATAGTTATGGCTGACTTCTATTAACACCTCGGTGTGAGCCACGAGAGCGCGGCCTGTGCATCGAGCTATTCAAACCAGAGCCGTATATTACCAAGAGTTCGGACAAGTGTGGCTATTGAGCGGTCCCAGTTCTTAATTTAGATACTGTTGATCACGTGGTTACTGGACGCCATTTTGAGTCCTTTGGAAGTGGATGAGCCGTGTGTGCGCTGGATGTTTGTTTTGTGGAATATTGGAAATAATGCCTCGTTGCGCTGCTGTTAACTGCTCGAATCGACAGGATAAAGGGTTTCGGTTGTTCCGTTTTCCGAGCAACAAGACGCGCTATGCTTTGTGGATCGCGAAAGTGAAGAGAGACAACTGGAAGCCGACGTCGTGTTCAGCTCTATGCGAGGTAGGCAGCGTTTACTTGTGGCCTTCCCAGTTTACTTCATATCTAGGCACATGAAGCGCAGGCATGATACTGGATGGATTTGCCTTGCATACAGTAGAGCCGTCGTAGACGTGCATATCGATATATACTATTAATGCAGGGACCTATCCACGAACTTTAGTTTATGGAGGTTAAACACATACTATCTATCCTCTCTCCTCCCCCTCCTCTTACCTCCCGCCTGTTGGGGGGGGGGGGGCGATAGCGCATTGGAAAACATCTGGCGTAGAGTGCGAGAGGTACAGAGATCGAGTCCCATAGGCGGACATGCTTTGTAGGCTGCAATTTGCGCCGTGTATTGCAGGCTGTCTGTTCTGTTAGTAGCTACGATTTATCGCATAACATGTACATGTACAGCGCAGTGCGTTTGCAGGCGCTTAATTAAAGAGTAATTATTATTATTATTTATTATATTAATGCTAATGAAGTTATTGCAGTTTGATTGGATGCAGCCTGTAATTAAGAAGTGGGTGAACTCTTTTTGGCGGTGGTGCGAAAGTGGAGTTGCCCACGCCTGGTTGCGTCCCGTTGTATAGGATTGAAGTCATGTGACTTTGTACACTCTAAATTTTCTTGGTCACCTTAGTGAATTTTGTGTCATCTATAAAGATTGTTAATATTTTGTAGGCACATTTCCATGACAATCAGTTCGAGAGAAATCATAAGGACGGATGGAGAAAGCTACGACCCGATGCTGTGCCAACGCTCTTCACACACAGTGTACCGGTGCGTGTCAGAAAGCCACCACTGAAACGCAGCCCAGAAGAAAACCAGACAAAGACTGTTGCAAATTAGCGATCATGTGTCGAACACAGCTACAGCAGTAAATCTTTCTCTACCACTGCTGTCACGGCAGGCACTGCGTCGTCCAAAGCACGACAGCTTTACGATGGTAATTTAGTGTCACTAATATGTTGATTAAAATGTTGCTGCACACCATTCTAAGTTCATGGACTAATCCAGGATTTTATAAAAGGGTTAGCCATCCCCTCCCCATACAGCCCCCCATTAAGTTTTAGTGCAGTGTTGCACAATGGTCGTTAAGTTTACTTTAGGGCCGTGCTGTTCAACCCACATGCGGCCCGCGGGCTGATTTTAAATGGTCTGCCTGAGCTGAAGACCAACCGGGAAATAAAAAATTGCAAGCACAAGTCAAAGCCAAATATCTCACTAAAAAACATGCTTGGGCGTTTATTGGTATACTTTTTGGCACTGAACTATTATAAAGCATGGCATACATGCTATTATTCGCTGATTATTGCATAATTATGCCATAATATATGTTAATACAGTTAATAATTTTGATTGTTATGTTGCACATTGTTATTCAGATCTTGCATCCATCGAGACTTGGATATGTATTCATTGTCTAATTGACATTTTTCCTTTTAGTAACATTCAAAATAATAATGATTGTCTTAACACTGCTTGTCAACAAAACATCTTCATGATCATTCATTTCAAAATACAAATGCAAGGTCTCTTCGCTTATTTGCTTAGATCGCTAGGCACTAATTTGACATTTTATGGTTGTTTCAGTTTTTAACGACACAGCTTTCAGACACGAGTACCTGACTACATCTGAAAGTGTATCGAACAGCACTGCAGATGCTACATCGCACTCGGTTACTGCTTCAACAACGTCAGCAGCTGACGACACTGCTCCTACTGGACATTTCATGGCACGATTTCGTTGCAACTTTCTCTTTTTTCAGAGACCTTTGCTTCGTGGCAAAGAACTGTAGCCTGGCCCGGATAAACCGGCAGACGAGCTTACGCTTGATCTCATGACATTCCGGTAAGTTTACCTCTGAAGTTCGGGACATGATTTCTCACAAAAGCTGTTCACGTAATCATTCGAAGCAGATAAAAAGATTGTTGAAGCTGTTGGAAAGCAATTTCTGCGGACAGTAATATACTGAAGGCGGTCTCATTGCATGGTGTTAGACAACCCGGCCTGTTTTCTTTCAGCATAAGCAAACGTGTTATTTCTGTTCCAAGTTTTTGAGTATAATCTTGAGCTTTAACAGAGGCAATACATGAGGGACATGTGACATCATTATTTTCAACACGAGAGCAATCTCAAGCTGTTCTTCAACTCGAGTGCTGCGGGAACTGCATTTTTACTGCGAACACACGAAAACAAGTTTTCTAAACAGTCCTGAGTCAGTCGTGCAGTCAACAAAAACTTAAATTCTCAGTATTTAGCAACCTATCCTGCAACTGCAACTGCAAAACAGACAGTATAACACCACTTTGAACTGGCTTCCAAGAAGCTGTCGTGCCGGGCTTGGCAATAGCTATGCTTTCAAATACATCAACAACCGAATACAGAAACGATAAAGCAGAATTGTATTTATTAACGTCTAATTGCTAATTGCAATAATGGGATGATGCGACGACATCAAATCTAACCATTTGTTCATCATTTCTAGAAACCAGCACGTTGTCAATATATTACGATCCCAGTTGTTTGTTTCAACCATCAGCCTAAGTGCCGCTGAAACACGATTACTATGTCAGTTGCAAGTTCAATGCTAAACAACTGTACGAGCATCATATATGCATTACTTCGTTATTTGAACGATAATCGGTTAAATCAGGAGTACTTATTTGTATCATAGTGCAACCGGTGTCTTGCAGTGTGCCGGCATTTATAAGTAATTATTTTTGCTTTGAGTGCAATGTCATATTGACATTATATATTGAAAGAAGCAATGAGCAGGAAAAATTTGTCAAAACGGGCTTTATGAACAGGTAAATTAGTTCATATTTTTCTCTTGCTGGTTCGCAGATTAACCCTTCATTTTTCATCATGTCAAAAAGAAAGAAATGGAATGATGAGTATGTGCGCTTTGGTTTCACTTGCACAACAGGAAATGATGACTTGCAAAAACCCCAGTGCATTCTTTGTAGCGTTATGAATTCATATGTGCATTTTATGCATTGAGTTAAAAGCTCATTTTTAGTTCAGTTTGTTCACGCACAGTACTGTATGAGTGTATGTGGTTCAGTCTGTGGTTCAAAAATAGAAATATGACTTAGTCGTCTTCAAATGTGATATGACTGTTGTAGGGGGTGCGAGCGCTAATGAAATATTTCCAAGGGGTGCGAGGCATAGAAAAGGTTGGGAACATCTGGGTTAAATGTTTGTATTAATCGTATTATACGCAAACTGCAGGGTGCTCACCTCTGTACACCGGTTATTGAATTATATCGGAACTATTATCTTCCATTAACAGAACTATGCGCAACTTTCAAGTATTATGTGTTGTTCATAAATCAGTGTTTAATCTAGACGTCTTTGGGGGGGGGGGTAAAGTTCCCCCAGGATTGATGTTTCCCCCAGAGGCCGGCAATATTATAATGTTGAGAGCTTTTGGGGAGGCAAATCCCCCCAGGATACATGGTGATATATGGTTTCCCCCCTAAAGGACTGAAGACAACTCGTTACTGTGGGGCCAATTGGTGGCATGAACTTTCAAGTAATATTAGACACATTACTTCACATCGAAGATTTTAAAGCATGTTGAAATTGTATTTGATTGATTCCATGAGTATGTAGACAGTGCCTGGATACAGGTTACAGATAGAATAAAGATCATGATGCAGGTTACAGTTAGTATAAATAAAGGTCATGAAACTTGTTGCTTTGTTAGCAATGATGGTTGTTAGTGCTATGATTGTTATTAAGTGTTGTATCTATATGTCGGGTGTTTTTGTGTTATATTGAGCATATGATTTGATTTCGTATTATTTGGGCGACCGGCGAGATGAGTCCTACGAGACTTCTCCGGTAGCCTGCCACTATATCTGTATTTATAATGCGTTATTGCTGTGATTGTTTCATTTGCTGGCGAATAAAAAACTACTTACTTACTTGCTTAATTACTTACTCGATATGACTCATTAAAATTATCTAGGACAAGTTTAGATTCTGTTTTGCTTTCATTTTTCTTCTGTCTGTCACTACTCGCATATACATAGTGCCATTTAGAGTGTAATTTAATGTAATAATGTAATGTAATATAAACATTTGTAAAGCGCTCCTCGCAGCAGAGCTATTCAGAAGCGCTGTAAACGTGTTAGGCTTGTGCAAAAATAAAGGTCTTTAAGCATTTAAGTTTAACTGGTGAAAACGCCACAATAAGGGAGTTCAGTCCACAGTGAAGGCCATAGGTCCAGCCAAAGCAAAGGCCCGATGCTGAGTCAACGAGGTACTAACAAGTCCAATCGGTCAGTAGAACGAAGAGGGCGAGAGAAGCGTGAAGAGATTTGTTTGCTCATCAGTTCAGAAAGGTACATAGGCGCTAAGCCGAACTGGGATCTAGTGACTAGAAGGACCTTGGAATCTAATTTGAAACGGGACAGGGAGCCAGTGAAGTTCAGTTTGCATATAGGAACTGATGTGTGAGTATCGTGGTAAATGGGCAATAAGTCTATAGCTGCACCATTTAAGACAGATTGCACATGAGACATCCGAACATTACTGTTACTGCGCGTTATTCCGTTTGTAATTGCTTCCCATAGGCCTAGTCTGTTAGTTCTGTGTGAAAGGAGCAGCAGCCTCAGGTTCTGGTAAAGTCTTCCAGTCGGTCTGTTGGATTCATTGCACCCATTTCTGTAACAGTATCACTGTATTAGGCGGGTTCAAGGGTCACTAACTGGTGAACTCGTGAATCAGCATCCGCAATACAGTTACGACCACAGCGGTTTCCGTGGGTCCAGAGGCGCAGCCAGGCTTAAAAAGTGGACACACACCCCTCCCGTCTCCCGTCACAGTGAAATTTTCAAAAATATCGATGCGATGCCTAATCCTTGTGTGGATTTGATTTGGTGGGGGACGCACGTGCGTCCAGTCACGCTGCCGGCGGCGCCCCTGCGTGGGTCAACAACTTTCGTATTATCAGCTATTATTGTTGCAAACTTGCAAATTATTGCTGATACATAGGATTACATTACAATAATATAGTCATATCAATTTGGCATTTCTTTTGCGTAAATATATTTAGTGCTGGCGACTTTGTCAACGCATCAGCTGGTCGCAGCCTGGACTCATAATGGCGTCCAGCAACCACGTGACTTGGCCAGCCAATGAACATCTGGCACAGCAGTTGTCCTAACTCTTGGTAATATACGGCTCTGATTCAAACCATCGACCTTTATTACCTAATAAAGGTCGATGATTCAAACGGAATACTTAATTCGTGTGACTTGGATTTGGATGAGATTATCTGAAATAGCCTACAAACGAGATCAAAAAAGAGAAAGCGGACGCCGCCAGAAACAAAGACACAAATAGCAGTAAGTGCAATTATTATAATTAAAAAAGATTCGACCGTTTGCTAAAAGTTAGTTGACTTTGCAACAGTATTTTGGGTTGAAATTCGAAAATGAGCTCGTAGGTGCTATTTATAGCACGGGTTTTCCAATAGTTTTTATCGCAGACATAATTATAGATAGATGCGTCGTCTATTTTTGTAGCCAGGTTTTGTTTATGATGGCATGTAGGTTGTGCATTTAAGACTTATTAATATCGCTGAGAACATGAAGTCAACGACATCTTTCGTTACTCCAATTCTCAAGTCACTGCGTTGGCTAAAAGTCCCTATGTGCATGTATCCATTACAAAATTGCGGCTCTTACCTACAATGCCGTTCAAACCTGTCTGCCCTCTTACATTCGCCAGCCATTCGCTATTCAACCACCCAGATATACTTGTCCTCTTCATGCTTTTCTCTATCTCGGCCTCCATGTCCCCGCCTCCCTGAAATTCTGCAACAGCTGCTTAGTGTATACGCTGCACAGGCAGCACAGCTCTTTAGAACGAACTCCCAACAGATTTCCGCCAGTTCGCTCATTCTTATGTATCGTCTGTCCATCTTACCTCTGCTTCGCTTGCACCTTTTCCTGTAGCTTTCTATTCACGACTGAAAACTGAACTCTTCAAGCCATCCTATGCATGATTCTACTTCTGCGCCACCCCACAACCACCATGACCAACGATTTCCTCTGTAGCACCATGCTGTCTGCCCTTGTCTCCTCGGCTTTGATCTCCCCCGGATTTGACCTGGCACTGAAGCGGACCAATAACCTGGCTATTGCAGACTTGATTTAGTGCAGCGCCAGTGTTTAAACTGGTCTTCCTGACGTGGGTTTTGTGTGGCTCTGAGAAATTTTGGAGGTTTACGTTGCATTCCAGTTAGGCGTCCTGTAGTTAAAATAAGTCATCACTATCGGTGAAATTACTCAACAACTAGCTCGCTCAAAGTCAATTTCTCTGTCAGCTAACGGGAGGTTATAAATATGTTTTTGAGATCATGGCAAGTCGTGGTGAAATTGGATGGCAATCGGAGAAGACTTTGGCAGAATGCATGCGTTACATGTTGGACAACGAGATAGCAACAGATGTCTGCTTCGAAGTTGGACCACCAGATGGCGCAACTGTCAAAGTCCGGGCTCACAAGTACATGCTAATATCACGCAGTCCTGTGTTCGAAGCGATGTTCTCCAGCGGAATGACTGAGTGCAGGAATGGACCTGAGGAGAAGATAAGAATTGAAGATATTGAAGCCGATATTTTCAAACTTCTCTTGACGTAATTTTCGCTCTTTTAATTTGCTTTGTATACAATTTCACGGATTTGGTGTTGAAATTCGCTAGGGCCTATCCTAACCTGCGGAACTGCCCAGTAACACACTGCTAGGTCTATGCGTATTTTTACCTCATAATATTTTCATCTAAACTGAAACTTCTGTAGCTTAGCTGTATTAATGAGCGTTCATAATTTCTAAGAAAATAGGATAAGTTAGGCCTAATCAAAATCGAAGAGTGGAGTCGGAGAGGCAATTCTGTCAAGCCTGCAGTGTGTATGAATTAAAAGATCTTTGGGCTTAAGTTGTAAGCGAACGGCGTACTGAGCGAATCTGAAACAGGTGCCACGTGATAGTAGCATATGCGACAAACTTCTAGTGTGCTATACAATCACATCTACTATGCAATCGTTTAATTAACATACGATGTAAACTAAACATATATGCGTTAGGTTGGTCCTTATTTTTGAAAGTCTGATTTCACAATGAGGCACCCTGTACTTTTGTTTCTACTGATGAATAATAAAATCAGAAAAAATTTGAAGAGGATCTGACAATATTTAGAGGTTGCTACCAGATGCTAAAGTTTAAGCCTATACCACGAGGAATTCATTCAGACTTTGTAGAATAAAACCATTGCAATTTTCTTAATGGAGCTGATGTTAGCAGGTGAGAAAATTGCAAAGTGACATACAGTTGTGTGTGTAATTCATTATTGAACACTTTAAATTACTTCTAGCAATTAGTATACCCTAATAGTACTTATGTTTATTTATTTATTTATTTGATAAACTAACGTAGAAATAAATAATTTATTTTTTCAAACTCAGTGGTCTTTCAGAGTTTTTCTTTGACGAAAAATTATACAGTATACTTTTTAAGAAACCCAATATGAAACAAAGTGGTTGCCAAATGACGTAATGGCTGCAAATGCATTATGGAAAAGATGTCAATAAGTAAGCAAGCAGTAAGTAGTTATTAATCAAATTATAATTATATCATTGTGTTGGAGCAGAGGCTGGACATGGATATGTTGTGGTGTGCATGTCGCCATCACATACTAAAAATAATGTTGGAGGCAGTGGTCATGCTTTCTCTTGGTCCATCCCAAGGTCCAGACATGATGATTATCAGAGATTCCAGAGAAGCTGGCAACTTATAGACAGATCAAAATATAACACAGTGACATCCGATGAGTTTTTACTTGAAGCAATTTCCTGTCACAAACATTTGGAGCTGACCATCACTTTCTTCGGCGTAGTGTATTCCAGGGGCATATCATTCAGAGCAGTAGCTGGGCTGCACAGAACAAAGTGGATGGCCAAGAGTATTTATAGTCTTAAGATCTGGATGTTCAAGAGACAGTTCAGGTTGACAAGAAGAGAAGAAAAGGGGATAGCTGATATCTGCTTGTTCACAATAATGCCGTATGTCAAAGTCTGGTTTCAAGCATCATATGCACCATTGGCTCCTCGAATAGACCTGGATGGGCTCTTGAAGAACATTGAGAGATTGATAAACAAGGAGAAAAATTGTGCAGTTGCAGAGGTTGCAATGAAGAAATTTCTGTGTCACCTCTGGTATCTGTCGGAGAAATTGGTGACTTTTGCGTTCTTTGATGATGGGGTCTCCTTTGAGTTATCAAGATCCAATTGGTTGATGCTCTGGACAAAACTGGCATCGAAAATCCACTAAAGAGAATACCAGGTAACCTCTGCTCAGCTGGAAGCAAATGGAAAATTTTATCACGGAAAACACTAGAAGATTCTTCAGCATTACAAGCATTCCAGCAAGTTTCCTCCAACAAGATGTTGATACTTGGCCAAAAGATGAGAACTACGAGTTAGCCAAGGCCACTGCCAGCTCAGTAAGAGTTGTGAAAGACATAGCACTCATGGACGAGTATAACAAGCTTCTAACAAATAACGAGGATCATAAGCAGTTTCTGGAATATCGTCACAGATATCCAGACAGGAACAAAGACACTGATTCATTAATACATTATGTATTAACTGCCCAGAACTAACCATTTTAATGTTCACTTGTGTGTCTTGACCGAAATAGTAAATACTACCGTCCACAACTGACCACCAGAATTTGTTTTGAATTTGTGCATAAGAATAGTATACAATATTCTATGTTTTATCTGCGTTTTTACAAGATATTTGATATGATTATGTTATGTCCGGTAGCAACCTCTAAAACTCAAAATATCTCCACAAATTTTTCAGTATTATTATTTTTGTACCTAAACCTATAAGTTTGGAGGGTGCCTCGTTTAAAATTCCCCCAACAAATTTTTTACATGCAGCTAAGGACCACCCTAAAATGCGTGTATATTGATTATATTAGATTGTATTATTTGTAAATCTTTTTAAAATCTAGTTTCGACTGCACTTCTGGAAATGCTTGTTTTTGCAGGTATATATACTACGATAGCTCACCACCAGATTTTGAATCAGCGCTTTCTTTGATGTGCGCTGCCGATAAGTATATGTTGCCTAAGTTAGTCAGAGAATGTGGAACATGTGTCTTGGAAGGTCTCAACAAGAACAACGTCATTCGTATTCTGGAGCAAAGTTTAGTGCTTGGCGACAAAGGTCTCACAACTGAATGTCTGAAACTAATTGTTTTGAACTCAAAATCTGTCCTCACTGGAACGGAGATTATGTCTGCTTCTCGACAGACAATGGAAGCCATACTTGAGATGGATACTCTGCCATCTAGTGAGAGTGAATTATTTGCTATATGCATTAGTTGGGCAAAACAACACCTTCTCAGAGATCGATTGATAGAGAATCCTACAGATCAGGAAATAAGAGAAACGCTTGGTGATTTGCTGTTTAAGATTCGTTTTCCAACCATGGAACTATGTAAATTCGCTGAACTGACTCGAGGAAAAAACGTGTTGACGCTAGAAGAAAAAGAGTCTATCTATTATTTTCTAGCCACTAGTGATCAAGATTTTCCGCTTCAGTTTCCGAATCACATTAGACACGGCGAGGAAATTTGGGTCGACCGTACTGTTTCTTTAGTTGCAGAAGAATGGCTTTACGCAACCAAAACTATTGACGTTATTGATTTCAAAGCTGACCAGGACATTGTGCTGACTGGAGTTGGTTTATACACGGGACACAACGGAGCAGAATATGATGTTGATGTTGAAATTTTACAGTCAGGAAAATGCTACTTTAAGAAGAAGGTCACTGTGCCATATACAGGAGATGCAATTCCGTTCAAGATTCCTATGGATAAGCAAATAGTTGTAAGAGCTGGAGTTGTTTATACCATAACAGCTCTTGCACATAGCAGTATCGGTTATTATGGTAAACCTTGCCAACCGGTTTGCACAACTGGAAACGTTACAGTTACTTTTTCAAGAAACCTTGGGAAGGTTTCACCAAACTCGACAACTACTCACATATACGGGCAGATTCCAAGGCTGTACTTTTTCAAGTTGAACTAGTGCAACAATACTTCTGAAATGTTAACATTTAATCAACCTACAACTTTCTTCGTGACTGTACTTTGTTACAAGTAACATTATGTTCTTCAATATTTGAGATTTTTTGCCTATCATTAGTTATCAGTAGGTACGCTTCAAAAGGCGAATGTAGAAATTCGCAAACACCAAGGAAAATATTAATATTTGTGCTTGGACAGATGCTAGAGAATTTTTTTTATTTTTTTGAATGGCTGAAGTGTAGGTGGTATACAAATGGCTGGATTGAGAATTTAAAGCTTTAGAATTTAAGCTTTCGTAAGCCTGTAAAGCCGCATAAAGATTCCAAAGTACAATATATTTTTCAGCATTTTGACGTATTACAAGTTGTGGATCAATACGCTTCATTCTGGGCATTGAAAATAAATAAACACCAAACTTTGAGCAAAGGTGAAAATCATAAACTTATTGCTACGAATGTGAGCTTGAGTTCTCGTGTAAGTACAGTATGTTACCAATAAAGTAAGAAACAAATGGCTATACTTTCATGCACGGGTTGCATATACCCAAATCCCAACACGTAGGCCCTACAGCAGTTCATAAATATTCATAAATTTATTCTCGTCGCTATTGGTTGAATAAATTATGAAATTTCTGCAATGAGTATATCCAGCTTCCACTCGCACGTAGGCCTATAGCTTTTTTGTCGCACAAATAGCCAGCTTCCCCACGCAGGTATAGCTTTTAAGTCGTGTCTCACCCGAATTAAATTTCTGCAATGTTTAATATCCAGCTTCCACTCGCAGGTATTGCCTCATAGTCGCACGAATATCCAGCTTCCACTGGTAGGTATAGCTTTTTAATCGCACAAAATGCATACGCTACACTGACCCTAACTCTAAGCCCTAAGTATTTATGAACTGCTCTACGTGTTTGGATTTGGGTATATGCGCACGGGTTCAGCCAGTAGGCCTAAATGTTAGAAACCAAACCTTGTTACCTTGTGCTGTCAGCTCGTGGAGCTCTAGCGATCGTCCTGGTGAACACACTCCATTGTTTCCTATTCGATGACAAGTCCCTTAATTCCGCCAAATTCATGCCAGTTAATCTCATGACGATTCTCTTGGCAAGTTAACAGGGGTGGTTTGCCATTGCCTTCCCCTGGTTTTGCCTGCCGTGCCCGTTCGTTCCCCTTCCTAGGAAGGGTACCAACGGTCCGCAGACTCCGCACCACGAGAAGGTGGGCACGGAGGACTTTGGTTCACCAGCCCAGGTCGGATCCGAGTCTACGCTCATCAGCTAGAGACGTCGGTCAGGTCGCCTCCCCGTTTTACTCTGTATTAGAGTGACTGGTGAACCTTTGCGGAAACCAAAAGCAGTTATAAATCTGTCTGCATAGGCCTAATCTTGGTCGTTATCTTTTGCGCCGTAAACCCTGCCACTGCCTGTAATCTGGCCAGTCCCAACACTGGATAATGGAGGAGGGCGCCGTCAACATATGTATCCCTGGGACTCGTGAATTGTGGCATTCGGACAGGAGAACGTGACTTGCTCGAATCGATGCGTGGCTGGTGATCGTTTCCTATCAGTGGCGTCGCTAACATGGGCCGCGGTGGGTCATTCGACCTGCCTATTTTACCCGACCTGCCTTATGATCTGCCTATTTTATTTGCCTTATATATCCTGACTACTACCTTATTTGCCTTATATCCTGACTTCTACCTATTGCCTTATATCCTGACTTCTACCTATTGCCTTATATCCTGACTACTACCTATTGCTCTGTAAAATTCTTTGGAATCTTTAATATCTTTTTTACATTTAAAACATAAGCTTCTGTCCCATAACATCACTAGTGCAATTATTCGTAATCGTAATCTTCAAACTTCTAAAGCGCCACTCGAAGGCCAAGCGCAGGGCACCAGCCTATTCACGAGCGCTACGTCAAGTCAGAGGGTTATAATATCTAAACAACTTTTTTACGTTTTATCTAGTATGTCAGTACAAGTCTATGTTGTAAACTCTAATAATAATCGTTTTACCTGAAAGCATTTTTGATGGTCTTTAGGTGACCAAGGATTCTGTATAAAAGGTTCTTGTTAGGTGACTAAACGATCTTTCACCGCCAGGTCTGGATTATTCAGTGCCGTTTTATCCACTAGTTACAGTATGCACTGTGCCTAGGGTCTACGAAACTTTCAAGGGCCTACGAAAGTCTGAAAATGAGATAAGCTTACTGAATGATTGACCGGGAAATGGAAAAAGGAAAACTGAAAATAACAGCAAATTCAGATTTACTAACTTTTGTTTAAGTTAAGCTAATGTGAATGCATTTAGCTTTGATGCAGAGTTGGCAGTTGAGTTGGGGTCTACAAATGCAAGAGTGCCTAAGGCCTACGCTGACCTTAAAACGGCCTTGCGGGATTATTGTAGGCCCCTGTTGTATTTGAACATTTATAAAGCGCCTCTATTATATAGGGTGAACCGTTCAGAGACTCTACCAGTGCGCAAGCCTCAAGGCCAAGAGAAAAGAAATGTCTTGAGGAAAGCAAAAGAAGACAAAGGGTAACCTATTAACATTTGAGAGCCAGTAGAAGGAGACAGTGCCTTCCAGATCGGGATTGCGCCATAGCTGTTCTAGTATGAGGAACTGAAAGATCCAATCTGCTCGAGGAGCGAAGTGGACGATGCGAGGAGACAGAAAGAGGCCGGTGAGTTACATCAACCAATTATATTTGGGAGCGAGACCCCGCTGTATCTCGGACACCAGAATGAGGATTTTGAACTTAATACGTGCAGAGAGAGGAGGCCAGTGCAGTTGCTCAAGCATGAAGGACGAAATGCGTGAGTAGCGTGGAAACGTATTATTAATCTAGCAGTCGCATTTAGGACTGACTGCAGAGGCATGAGACGGACGTTAGGAAGACCGATAAGCAGCGAATTGCAGTAGTCGATTCGGGAGCAGGTGGCTTCGAGGATTCTATCCTTTGTTGCAACTCAAGTTGAATAATGCTGTCTTTTATGATCCTCTGAATAAATAAAGTTTCCAAAACGACGGAGTTCTCTATCAATGGCCGCCCCAGTTGGAAATCAATCAACTTAACGCTTATGTCTATATTCGTTTATTAAGTATAGAACAACAGGCAAAACACTGTAGCTGTACAAGAAACAGAAGAGAGTAATAATAGCTTAGGCCTAGTAAGAGTTGGCAAATAACATTCGAGACATAAAGTTTCGCGAATCCCAATCTGGGAGGTTAAAGTTATGAGGTCTATTCTTAAGGAAATAGGGAGTAAAATGTTGGTTAAGGAAGAGACATCAAAGTGAATGGTTCTCATTACACAAGACAGCTTCAAACAATGATGAAGTTCCACTTTCGCTATAGTTGGGCTTAACACTAATCACTCGGCAAGCTGAAATCAATCGATCAGGTGATGAATCAATCGATGAATAAATCGATCAGTGAATCAGGGTTCGATGACTTAGCAAACAGCATAAGATATTGCATTCACAGTTCAACTATTCATATAAACCTATCGCAATTAAAAACATGAAGTAAACATCCATAAGACCTCTGTATCGTGTCGCACAAATCAACTCTGCCAGTAGATCCGACGCAGAGCAGCTTTAACTGAGTCAGCTTTAACTGAGTCAAGGACAGGCCACGCAGAGGTGAATAACAGCAGAAAACTGAGGTATGATTAGGCCTCAAACACAATAACTTAGGCCTATAACAGAACTTCATTAAGGACTCAACTAACTGAACTTCTCGGCAGGTTCAAAATCCTTGACTGTCGAATTGAACAGTCGACTTCGGATGGCAATGTTCTCAATCTTGTCACTACTCTGGAGTAGATTGAGGCAATACGAGAACCTCGGTAGGGAACCAAAGGAATATCTCCTCTTAAGCATTATTATAGACTAGCTGGTTTACCCGGCGTTGCCCGGGGTTATAAGTTTCAATCTCTGTAGCGAATAAGCAACAAATTTAGGTATAAGTTTAAATGCGCGTAGCGAATAAGGAAGAAATTTAGGCGACCTGTGGGGGAGACTGCTTCGCAGTCTAGGCGTGGACTGGCTGCTTCGCAGTCGCCCTGTGGCGACGACTGCTTCGCAGTCTCCCGTGGACTGACTGCTTCGCAGTCGCCCTGTGGCGACGACTGCTTCGCAGTCGGGGAGACTGCGGACTGACTGCTTCGCAGTCGGAGAGGGTGAACCCGGCGTTGGCGGGTTCAAGAAAACGCCAGAAATCTAGCCCTGACTGCCCTTAGTAAAGCAGAGTCTTTGAACATACAATTTTGCTGTAAGACGATGAATATAGTTCGAATCGATCGTAATTAAATTTTGTGCGAAAGTAAACAACGTCGTTATGCGCATTATTAATGACGTTGGGGAATACCCGCGCCATAAATAGAACCGCTTGGCAGTGGAAGAGGCGAGCTGGGGCGTGAGGGACGGTGTCGTTATGCGCATTATTAATGACGTTGGGGAATGCCGGCGCCATAAATAGAACCGCTTTGCAGTGGAAGCGGCGAGCTGGGGCGCGAAGGACGGTCGGTTGGGTAGAGTTTTGGGGGATTTTCACCATGTTAGCGGTGAAAAGGGGGTACGCGAACCCCTCCACTGGGTGTCCGATGTCGAGGCCGACACAGTAGTGAAGGTTTCGAGTGAAAAGGTGCAAAATTGTAGAAATTAATCCCGGTCAAACAGACAGAGAGACAGACAGACAGACACACAGAATTCTCGCTTTATTTATATAGATGTAAGCGAAGGTATTGGTAATGACAATTGCAAATTTATATAGCACCACTTCAAGAGAGACTCATCAGAGGTGCTCCCGACCTAACACAAAGAAACCATGATCGAACAAAAACGATGTTCCAGCGTTTGCGGAAAAGAGGCTTGAAGATGAAAAAAGGAGAAAGGATTGAAGGTATTCAATCGTGTTGGAAGTTGCGTTTTTGTCAGCTTGACTGAGGAATAAACGAAAGTTGATTGATTGATTACACAACTCTGATCATAATGTCAATAAGTAATTCAAGAAGAGTCGAAAACCGTTGTTTAAACCTATAATTTATAGGCTTAATTTCGTAGAGCATTTTACGACAGAAATTACTCTTTAAGAAAAGAAGACCACCAGTCAACATCTGTGCCTGTGCCAGATAACAAAATAGCAAAATGAAGTCGTTTCAGGCGACTAAATGCTGTACACAAACAACACAATTCTAACAGATTCTACGAACTAGAAGCCTACAATGACACGAACATTATTACGATCGTAAAAGTTGAGTTACATGTACTTATAAAGTTACGAACGAAACAACTTTATCTACAGCTTCAGAGGCTTAGAATTCATGAGCTCCACGGCGGACGCGACCAACTAAAAACTAACTTCGCAAGTTCCTCGATTAACACGTTTCTTAATCGTATTCTTTTACTCTGCTATTTTGTCTTAATTAGTAAGAAAAGCAAATTAAATCTGTAGAGAAACACCTGTTGCCATGTTTACGTTTGCTTAAAAAATTTTTTACTTAATGGAGCATACTATATTTTATTATATATTTTAATTATGATTATATGTACCTGAGGTACGTGTAATCCCTCATGAAAAATTAAATTGCATTATTATATATAATACATGTGATCATATACTACAGTTTTACTCTTACCTGTATATCTGTAATAGGCAATATTCGCATATACACGTATATAGTATATATATATGACATATATGTATATACAAATACGTAGAGGTTTATGTATATTTTATAAATTAGAGTTTGGCATGAATTAGTTCTATATCGCCGCAAATAAATTGTTTTGTAGTGGAGGAATTGTTTCGTTCCGCATGACTGATTCGCGTCTAAAGCGAACAGAAGAGGAGTTGGGTGATGAAGTTGAGTTGTGGGCCTATGTTCACTTCCGCTGATTGTTTGTTGATGACTAACTTGTCTCTGCTCTTTCAGGTTGCTGAGTCTTTTCCAGCGCCGTCCATCTGGTGATAGCGGCTGGTTAGATCACTTCCAGGGTGCTTCCGTTAGTCCGGGTTTCGTTGACGACAATCGTTTCCTTGTGGGTGTCTCTCCAGGGCATGATGAGCTTTCTAAAACGCTGTAAGCACACACCAACACCCCATTGGAGAAGGCAGATCGATTGGCCTTTCACCTATCGATCACCTGGTTGCACCTGAGCTCCTCTCATGAGTTGAGAACCTCTGATGAGTTTCCCTAAGAGGCGCTATATAATCTGTGATTACATTACATGGACGATTCATAATACCACGCAAAGACGGATGCACAAACAGACGGATGAACCAACCGGTCGACTACTAACAGCATCGCCATCGATATATTATGTACATGGCATTACATGGGACCCATGTGGGCTCTATACAGAACCCATATGGGAATATGGGTTCTATGTGGGCCTCATGTGTGCATTTTGGCAGGGAAAGACCTGTGACGGACTGAGGGACATTGGAACGACGGGTCGTCTACCATCTGTGCCCAGGGAGTGCCAGTCGGGGACAACAGAATAGTGCCCAGGGAGTGCCAGTCGGGGACAACAGAATAGTGCCCAGGGAGTGCCAGTCGGGGACAACAGAATAGTGCCCAGGGAGTGCCAGTCGGGGACAACAGAATAGTGCCCAGGGAGTGCCAGTCGGGGACAACAGAATAGTGCCCAGGGAGTGCCAGTCGGGGACGACAGAATAGTGCGCTGCGAACGTTCATTCGGCTGTCATCGATCAGAGCAACATAGACATCGCTGGAAATCCATTGGTTCTACGTGTTTGAGAGAGCCTGCCACTTGTGACTTTCCAGTTATTTAAGCATAATTTGTGTATAGGTTGTACATGATGACAGGTTGTACTAAGAGACTGAGACTTAAATATCGTTCAGACTAGCGAAGTGCACCTTCGACATATATACATCGAAGGTACTACAGTGGTGCTGATGGTGATGACTGCTTCCATAAGTCCGGACTTTGTTGACGACGGGAGCGTTGCTACCATTAGTTCGGATTTCTTTGACGACAATCGTTTCCTTGTGGGTGTCTCGCCAGGGCATGATGAGTCTCTGCTGGGTTGACGCTATATAAATTTACGATTGCATTTACAGACTGATGGTCAGTTACGCTTGATCACTGCATACATGAATGCGGAGAGACTTAAGGACGAACCGAAATAAGCCATGCACGGGCGGAAGGAAGGAAAGATGGAAGGAAGGAAGGAAGGAAGGAAGGACGAAAGGTAGGAAGGAAGGAAGGAAGGACGGAAGGTAGGAAGGAAGGTAGGAAAGAAGGAAGAAGGGAAGAAAAGAAGGAAGGAAGGAAAGAAGGAAGGAAGGAACGAAAGAAGGAAAGAAGGAAGGTAGGAAAGAAGGAAGGAAGGAACGAAAGAAGGAAAGAAGGAAGGAAAGAAGGAAGGAAAGAAGGAAAGAAGGAAGCAAGGAAGGAAAGAAGGAAGGAAAGAAGGAAAGAAGGAAGCAAGGAAGGAAGGAAAGATGGAAGGAAGGAAGGTAGGAAGGAAGGAAAGAAGGAAAGAAGGAAAGAAGGAAGGAAGGAAGGAAAGAAGGAAGGAAGGAAGGAAGGAAAGATGGAAGGAAGGAAGGTAGGAAGGAAGGAAGGAAGGAAAGAAGGAAAGAAGGAAGGAAAGAAAGAAGGAAAGAAGGAAAGAAGGAAGGAAGAAAGAAAGAAAGAAAGAAAGAAAGGAAGGAAGGAAGGAAGGAATGATGGAAGGAAGGAAGGAAGGAAGAAAGGAAGGAAGGAAGGAAGGAAAGAAGGAAGGAAGAAAGGAAGGAAGGAAGGAAGGAAAGAAGGAAGGAAGGAAGGAAGGAAGGAAGGAAGGAATTGACAGGTACTGAATTGCGTGCGTAGGCTACCTGTTTGAGGGTTCCAGGTGTGACGATGAGGCCAAAAATTGCGCCAATTGGCATGCAGAGTATAGAAGACAGGGCGACACCCCAACCGATGAGGTTCGCCCAGACCGGGTACTCGTATGTGTCATACTTCAGAGGTTCATACCAGACGAATCCAAACACAATGATGCACTGCATTCAACAACAACAACAAAAGACCGACATCATCAGTTCCGCCGATGCGTTTCGAATCTACACCACTCAAAATCCAAATATAGACATTTGCATACATGCTTTTCAACCTTTGTGCATCGACAATATTCCGTGAAGAAAGATTTAATCAGTTCACTTTGAGTTTGAAGTTGATACAAAAATTTTTCAAATAAAAATCAGAATTATAAAGTTGAAACTACGTGCAAAATTTTATGAACAGAATAAAATTTACTAAAACACTGCAAATTTGGTGTACGGACTTTCGCTCATAGGACGATCGCTCATAGGACGATCGCTCATAGGACGATCGCTCATAGGACGATCGCTTATAGGACGATCGCTCATAGGACGATCGCTCATAGGACGATCGCTTATAGGACGATCGCTCATATAGACTATCGCTCATAGGGATGATCGCTCATAGGGACTATCGCTCATAGGACTATCGCTCATACCGACCATACATACATATAAGCATAAAAGTAGGGACGCGAGCAATTAACTTCCTATTAACAGTAGTAGATAGTTTTGAAGTATAGGCACATCAAAGTAGGGACATTTCAGAAATATTTGTGAAGTCATTTGGAATATTTGAGAAGTTGTATAATTGGTAGCCAATTGGAAGTGTAGTTAATAATTTCTGGCTAATTGGAAGCTAATTGCTAGCTAATTAAATGGATCCATAAACAATGGTCTCAGTGTATTATCGATAACTGTACTTTTCTATGGTCATATGAGCGATAGTCCTATGAGCGATAGGCCCTATGAGCGATCGTCCCTATGAGCGATAGTCCCTATGAGCGATCGTCCCTATGAGCGATAGTCCTATGAGCGATCGTCCTATGGGCGATCGTCCTATGAGCGATCGTCCTATGAGCGATCGTCCTATGTGCGATCGTCCTTATGAGCGATAGTCCTTATGAGCGATAGTCCCTATGAGCGATAGTCCTATGAGCGATCGTCCTATGAGCGATAGTCCTATGAGCGATCGTCCTATGAGCGATCGTCCCTATGAGCGATCGTCCCTATGAGCGATCGTCCTATGAGCGACCGTCCTATGAGCGATCGTCCTATGAGCGATCGTCCTAGAACCGCAAATTTAGCCATCAATAGGATAAACTTCAACCATATACGAGAAAAACAAAAATTTACCAGTCAGCCCCCACAATTGACTTTTGTTCATTACAGAAGTCATCACCTAAAGACCTACAATCCTACATGTAGCTGCTCTGCTCTGGTCTCTCTGACAACCGGACTCGTACCTCCAGTGGACATCGATCCCTGATACGACATAGCGCTCGTGAATAAGCTGGTGACCTTGCAGCAGTATATTCGTTTATTGAGCAAAACTGTTTGGCACACCGCAACCAGGAACAGATGAATAAGTTGGAAAAGAAAAGAAAAAGAAAATACTAGATTTTGACGAAAATTAGCAATTGGGACTCAGTGGATATCATTAGATTAAACCCTCGGAATATAGTTATTATCGTCTTTGGGTCTTTGAATCTCTGGAAAAACCCTGACTTGATGTATGGCTCGTGAATAAGCTAGTGCTGCGTACTTAACTTTTAAGAAACCCTTTAGAAATTTGGAGATTACGATTACAATTACTATTTCTTATCAATCTGATCTGATATCTTTTGATCGGCGCTTTTGGTGGTTTCTCAATTCAGCCAGTGCAACTAAGTCTATCATTTATTCTGCCTAAAGTTTCTGAGTTCTATTTTTCTACGCTTCGCGATATTGAATTCGAAAGAGAACAAACCAGAATGAAGATGGGAGCGATGAATTTCCAACAGATTCTCCAGTAGATTCCTGGACGGAATCCGAGCATAGCACTGATGTCTTCTGCAAACCGATCAACTCCTACAGAAGAGCAGAATCTCTCCATTTATACTGGACAGTTTCAGAAAAATCAGGCTATGAATTCTGCCGAAAAGAGTTATAAGAATGTACTAGACTTCCGAAATAATTGTCGCAATATTAACAATTAAATGTGTTAATACATGGATGTACTCACGCATATGTACGTGTATGTGTACATTGTATGAGTTTATGTATATATGTATGCATGTCAGTATGTCTCTCATACAAGCCTACGTTAATTTGATTTCAACTACATGGAATAGAGTTTTGAGGCGTTTAACAGTTTTACAGTTAATCTTTCATTTTCTAGGCTGTGATTTGTAGGTTAAATGCAAGAAAATAAAATACTGAATTCTAGACGGCAAATGAAGAAGAAGAAGAACAAGAAGAAGAAGAAGAAGAAGAAGAAGAAGAAGAAGAAAAAAATAGATGAAGAATGTGAAGAAGAAGAAGAAGAAGAAGAAGAAGAAGAAGAAGAAGAAGAAGAAGAAGAAGAAGAAGAAGAAGAACAGAAGAAGAAGATGACGATGAAGAAGAAGAATGACGATGATGGCGAGGATGACGACGATGATTATGACGATGATTACGACGACGATGAAGACTAGGAGGAGGAGGATGAGGACGTTAATGACGATGATGAAGACGATACTGTATAGAGACGGGCTGACCGTAGAGCCAAGAGATGGCGAGCGTTTCGAAGAAGACAGCAAACAGAATGGAATATCCGGCGGCATACTTGTCCATCAGGGTCACAATGTACACGCCCCCCTGCTCAGACAAAAAGGTCAGAGGTTAATGGGTCAACTGAACCGGAACGAAATTATAACAGATGAACTTATTCCTCGTTCTTTTAATTAAGAGAAATGCACACAGGTGTAGGTGCTGTGCAGCTCATCACGGCAACCACCTGTGGTTACGATTACTTCACACTGCCTCTCCTTAGCTTACACTGCCATAGCATATTTTGTATTGTTCTATCATGCCTTACCATTTCCCTCCGTTTCATTGTTCTATCTTGCAGTTCCTTAACTCACCTTGCATTGTTGTACATTACCTCATTAAAAAATAACCCCTTGTTTGACACATGAGAGGGTTATAAATTGAGAACCATTAAGGGACTTATTGCCTGAACTAGTTGGGTATCCCCGTTCAGCGGAACGTCAGTCCCTTTGGGGGCACCCTTTACCTCTCCTGGCAACGTCTAAGAGGTATGTACTTTAAGGTGTTCTCGTGCAGGATAAATGAATTTTGAATCACTACCTATTTGCTAAGTTTTGTTGTTAGACAAATGTTGTATTCTCATAAGGAACTGAACTGAAAAAATATGTTGTGGTTTGTCAGTTGATGCAATAAAGCCATATTGATTGATATTGATATTGATATTTTCTTCCCTTCCATTGTTTTATCATGCACTTATTTAACTTACATTGCATTGTTCTACCATGCTTTACATTTCCTTCCCTTCAGAGGCGCCCGCAGCGTGACGCACTGGACGCACGTGCGTCCACTCACCAGATCAAATCCACACAAGGAATAGGTATCGCATCGATATTTTTGTTAAACGACAATACGGCATGCTAAAGCATTAGATGTTATCTAAATTGAACTTTTTTGCTACGCTTGTCACTACTCACTACTCCATCTATGGCAGCTATTTCAGTGACGTACCGAAGGGGGGCAGAGGGGGCGAGTCGCCCCGGGCGGCACTTTTCCAGGGGCGGCAAAATGGGGTAAAATAAAAATAAAAAAGTGAATTTTGGATAAAAAAAGGAAAAAGTAGGAGAGAAAGAAAGAAAAAAATGAAAGAAGGAAACCGTCACTTTAGTCAAGTCAGCTTGGCTTCCGTTGATCGTTAGGGACGGCATCACTCTCAGATGTCTACATTAAACACTAAACAGAATTGCAGTAAAGGAACGGAATAGCATTATCTACTAAACAGAGTAAACAGACTACATACAGCATATTTTAAAGAATATTCTCATTATGCCGCCCTTTATAATCATAGTAGGCCTATATATGTATATACGTCTAGAGATCATATGTATAGGTATCTACACGAATTAATGACAGAATAAAATTTAATCACAAACCTATCAGTATCGCCACCACAGCATTTCACCACTTAGTTTAGACCTCGTTTTAAATTAATGTTAACATTTTTCTGGTTTCAACGGAAATTCACTGCATTATTTTGTCATTTGAAATTATGGCTAATTGAAGTCTTTTTTAACAGAGTTTAGTAATAGGAACTGAACTGAAAAAATATGTTGTGGTTTGTCAGTTGATGCAATAAAGCCATATTGATTGATATTGATATTGATATCAATATCGAAAAGAGGAGAGTTGATGAGAGGAGGACTGAGCAAAGACCTAAAGAAGAGACTTGTCAAGGCACTGGTATGGAGTGTGGTACTGTATGGGTCGGAGACGTGGACCATCAGGAAAGAGGATATCAAGAGATTGGAGGCCTTTGAGATGTGGATATGGAGAAAAATGGAAAAGGTGAGCTGGACGGAGCAGATGACAAATGAAGAGGTGTTGCAAAGAGTAGAAGAAAAAAGATCACTGTAGACAACGTTAAGAGAAAGACAAAAGAAATGGATTGGACACATATTAAGAGGAGACTCCCTCTTGAGAGAAATCATAGAGGGGAGATTGGAGGGAAGGAGAAGGAGAGGAAGACCGCGACAGATGATGCTTGGATGGATGATGACCGAAGGATACAGCGGACTGAAGAGAAAAGCACAGCGAAGAGAAGAATGGCGTCATTGGAAGTGGAAACCTGCCGAAGGGCAGAGAACTTAAAGAAGAAAGAAGTAATAGTACTCAGTGATTTTCGAATCTCGGTTACTTGCACTTAATTTTTTCCTCTGGCGTTTTTGCATTCATGCTGCAGACTGCAGTTGTTTGGCAATGTTTACTAAAATATGAGAATATTATATTATGATCCAACAAATAAAATACATTGTTTAATTCGATTGTTATTAAACTTAAGGCCTAAGTTTCTACTGCACACAGCAAACTGTGTTTATACCGTTACTGTATAGCAGAATAACGGTTAGGCCTATTAATTTTCTATTAATAATCTTTGCATAGTGCAGCGCTGAGTTTGCCTTTTTCATAGCGGACACAATCATAAAATTATGGCAATTATAACATAATAAAATTATGATATATGTATTATGTTTGTATGTGCTGTACTGTACCCATCACAGTGAGTCAGCGACAGTCGCAAGTCATACATGTATTTCAGTAAGTTGAAAATGTATAGCTAAAACGGATAATTACAAAATAAATACAGTGAAAAGTGAAAAATTCAGAAAGCCTAGGTCCATAAAAACTGCATAAAATAAAATTGAATATGTAATATGATCGCTATGCAATACCTTAGAGAAAATAGCATAGAAAATTAAGTGGCCAAGGGCGGCATTTTGAGCCCTCGCCCCGGGCGGCATTTCAGCTCCGTACGCCACTGAGCTATTTCGATTTTCCTACTTATAGATCTATCTGTGGTAGCAAAGCTGCCAAGCGAACATTATTATTTGCTTACGAGAGGGCAGTGCGTTCAATTTTTTATGCCTGCGGGGCCTCTGCTTCCCTTCCATTGTTTTATCGTACACCTACTTAACTCACCTTGCATTTGTTTTACCTTACCTCATATTGCCTTCCCTTCCATTGTTTTACCCTGTGCTTCCTTAACTCACCTTGCATTGTTTTCCCATGTCCTACATTGTCTTCCCTTCCACTGTCTTCCCTTCCAATGTTTTACCTTGCTTCTCCTTAGCTCACACAGCTTTCTATTCCAGTTGCCTTGTTGCTATTCAACCGAATTTTCCTTGCAATTGCTACAGTTGCCTCTATGCATCAGAGTCAACCTTGCGCATTGTATATACAATGTGTTGACCCTTTCAGCATGCCCATATGAAGCCCATATAAGACCCATATTCCCACACTGGACCCGTATAGAGCCCATGGGGGTCCTATCCAATGCACAGGGAAATGTTGGCAGAGGAGGACGTACCTGTGAACAGCTGGGGAGACCAATGAGGAAGTAGAAGGTGAATAAGCAGGCGATGAAGATCTCCCGGTGGTTGCGGACGATTGGAAATTCATCGCTTAAGGCAGTTATAATGGCTTCCGAACCACCAAACTACAATGAAATCATCCGCACTGACAAATGCAACAAAACGCATTGCGCAATTCAAGCACAGTGCTTTTGTTATAGTTTTAACATTTCGAGATCTGGTTCAATTAGAAATCGATATGCATCGAAGTTAAAAATTACGAACAGAAAATTGAACACAGTTTTGTTTCTTTGTTCAAATCAAGTTCAGAAAGGTTCAGATTATGTAAGAAAATCCTTGATTAAAATAGTATTTTATGGTCCGAATATGGTCGAAATGGTTTATTGAACTGATCGATCCAAGTAATGTTAAAAGATGACTATGATATCGAATACAACCGTGTTTAAAATGAATAAACGTAAACGCCAATCGCCGGCTCTGAATAAACTGACTTACTGAACTGTCCAATCCGAGAGTGATTAGCATGAGGAAGAAGATCAGAGACCAGAATGTAGAGAACGGTAGTGTTGCAATTGCTTCCGGATACACGACAAACACTAGACCAGGACCTAAGAAACAATACAGCTCAGCCAACAACACTCTGAAGTCCGCACACGGGAAATTTAAATGGCGTGGCACCCATTCAAACTGGCACTAGTATTAAAGGATCTTACCCGAAAAATGAGCAGAGTCAAGGCCATACAATTGCAACTTTCCTCAAGCCATCTCTAAATATCTTCGTTTATCTTCCTGCTAAACTCAAAATAAATGTATTACAGCGAAAGCATATGCGATGCGTTTCAGTGTTACAATTGGCGCCTATTATGCCATACGAAAGTGAGAACTGTTCAGAAATATTTTCCAGTTAACGTCAACGGCTTGTTAGTTCAATGGCCTAACAGGACTATGTTGCTATGTTGTAAGAATCTATCCATTCTTCCTTGCAATGTAACCTAGTCCTAGAAAGATGATTCAAACGATAGTAATAACAGGGATCCTGTTTCAATACGAAATCGTAAAAGTCAATGTCAGTGTACTTATATCAGTCGCCAAAAGAGATCCTTGAACCGGACGAAAAAATGCAAAATGCAATGGAACATTATGCTAGGCATAGTGTGTTCTCATAACAATAGGTCACTAACCACAACAATATTACTTCAAGTGCTTGGACATTCTTTGATAAATCTCGACTATCAAGTGTTTCCAATTTATAACAACCCTATTTAAGCAGGTCACTAGTCCTTTCTGGGCCTAACTGTTCTATCACAGTTAGTCGTAAAATTCGTATGTAAAGAACATGTACAATTTGATATGTTAGATTTTCTTGGATCAATAAAAATGATTGATTGATTGATTGAAGTTGTTACCTTCAGTGGCGACCTTATCGATCGGTTTTCCTGATCTTTTGGACATGTATCCGAGAACAGAGAAGATGACAAATCCAGCCCAGAAACTTGTCATGCAGTTGATACTGCTGGTCGCCAGTGCATCCCTGCCAATATACACAGTAACAGCTGTACTAACCGTGACCTCAATTGGTTCAGAGCCTCAGAACACGCTGCTCTATAACAGCTTTGTCCCATCGCATTGAACCACGCACACATAAATTCAGTGGAGCACTTCGATGGACACAGAACGGAGCATTTGGGGTCTGTTGATTGATTTTCACGAAGGCTTCCAGCTGTGGTCAACATCCTGTGATGTGTCAACAAGTCATGGACGTCTGTGTCGCAAGCTCCTGGTTGCTTCCAGATCCACGGTGATCATAATCATGCGTAATTGTCTGGGAGGTTGTGCTCCATCTTACCTCAAGTATCTTTGCATTTCAGTATCTTCGTTCCCCGGTCGTAGTTTTATCCGGTCTGCAACGCATGGCATCTTGGTTGTTCCACCGGTCCGGACTTCCACCGTCAAACGTAGAAGTTATCCTGCGGTCGGCCCATCCTCTTGGAACAAGTTGCCTAGCAACCGGCGACATGAGCTTCTCAGTCTCTCTTTGCCTCTTTTCCAGAAGCGCTTGAAGACCATTTTGTTCGATCGTGGTTTCATTGTGTTTGGTCGGGAGAGTCTCTGATAATTCTCTCTTTAAATGGCGCTATATAAATTTGCAGTTACCATTACCGTTGCCATCCAGGTCTACTGCCAAAAAGCAGCACTGACGAGAGGTTGGTATAATGTATCTTCGCACAAATATACTTGTCATACACTAAAAAAAAGCAATAAACCTGACACATGACCGAGAACAGTGGAGATAATTTATTTGTACCCGTCGCCGTCAAATGGCAGGCCTCTGGAACTGATTAGGATATCACTCTAAATTACGAAACACAATTTTCGTCTTCTTAAGGACTAATTTATATGGATTTGTTTCAACTGCCAGATCATCCCTACTTTTGACAGAGGTAACTCATAACCGGTTCAAATGAAATTCGTAAAGCTATCTCGTAGAAGCATAGGGCCTACAAACTCATGGTTTGAGAGTTCCGTTAATTTTTTTATAAAGCAATGACACAACTCTGTAACTGGCAATACGTTGTCAAGCCAGGTAGCCTAACTATTAGAAACAGGTAAGGATGTCCAGATATTGGACATTGCTACAGGGGCGGCGCAAAACCAGGGCGCGCCAGGGCAAATGCCCTGGTAAAAATCCTTTGCCCTGGTCGATGCCCTGCCAGAAGTTTTGCCCTGTCCAAAATTTGTTCGGGCATATTGTTATCCCCTGAGATGTTAAAATTTGCTTCACAATTACAAATGTCAAAAAGCGATCAGCTTCTGGGGGCTTCGCCCATCTGACCTCCTGACTATAGACAAATATTTCTGACCATTTTATTTAGTCATATTCTACACTTAATCTGCTTCAAAAATTTTTTACAGAATGAAAATATCTTTTCGCTAACTGAAGTTATGCTCGCTTGATTCTTTCATTAATATATAGTGAGAAAATCGACTAAAATATTTCGGAATATTCGTGTCATCAAAGTCTTCAGCAACCATTCCTTGATTGTACTACAATTTTGCTGGGCAATAAAGGGCTATATCCTGTATCGAATAAAACAAACGGCATCAAAATCGGATTACTACTTTGCAAATTATGACAAATTCATTGGCAACTGGTGCATTGGAGAATGTTCAATATTTTTGACCCCTCTTGTCTATTTCGGCTTCTAGCTCAATATCTAGGAAGCGACAGGCGACGGGTTTTGAACCCTGGCGTCACAATTATGGTCACCATTTAAGCTCGCGCTACCGCGCTCTCCATTAATCGCCCTCTGCACTGGTTACTTGTATGACTGCTCTGTCTATGCCCTGGTTACAAAAAATGTCTGGCGCCGCCACTGCATTGCTACCATTGTACCTGCACCAGAGCCGATATATCCATCAGCCCCAAGATTACGGCTCTGTTGAAAGAGACATGTAAGTTATTATCTAGCCTCACTTCGACGCCCGGTCACAGACAAAGAGGGTCAGGGTGCTTGACCTCCAATAGAAACCGCCTCCCCCCATGAGGATAAGGAACTTCAAACATCAGTTTTATACAAATGCTTCCAAGGCCCGTAGCTAACAGAAAATTTTCCCAAGAAGGGAACTTTCTACGAACTGGCGCGCAGATGATCTATCGGGAAAGCCTAGCGTTATATTAAAATCACCACACTGTTCGCAGCTTTGGTTGTACTTCAAGGCTAAGGCTTCTTAGGAATGGTTCCTTCTCTGTGAAAAGCGTAATTCCCCAACTCGGTTCTCCATTTTTCATGGCGCAAAGTCGTCCCGGAATTTCCCAATTGAACAACCCATGCCATGACGCATGCATAAGAGGCTCTAATCACGCAGCCAAGACCGTCATTCAGTGACGTGTCCAAAAGGTCATGGATGTCCTCTTCTGACATAGTCATTGCTTAAACGCTGAGTCTCAGAAAGTTCTCGTAGCCCCAGTCACAATAGCGACGGCGCAGCTCTACGTACTTTAAGTAGGCCTGCCTTATGCCTACCTTAAGTAGGCCTGGCCTGCCTTACGTACCTTAAGTAGGCCTGCCTTATGCCTACCTTAAGTAGGCCTGGCCTGTCTTACGTACCTTAAGTAGGCCTGCCTTATGCCTACCTTAAGTAGGCCTGGCCTGCCTTACGTACCTTAAGTAGGCCTGCCTTATGCCTACCTTAAGTAGGCCTGGCCTGCCTTACGTACCTTAAGTAGGCCTGCCTTATGCCTACCTTAAGTAGGCCTGGCCTGCCTTACGTACCTTAAGTAGGCCTACTACACCGCCGTTTCTTTTGAAGCAGTCATAAGCAACCATCGACATGAATTTACTTACAATAAATTCCTCTCTGCCTCTGAAGCATACAAGTTAACCGTCAATAGAGTTGAATGATAGGTGACACCCGGCGGCGCTTTTCCACGGGCCTAGCTAGATCTGTTGACAGTTATTGGTACAGCGCTTTGTGAGGTAATTAAACACGCTATATAAAGAGTCCTGATATTTACACACATACATAATACATTAGTACACTGACGCTATGATTTTTGTCTTCAATGGCCGTTGGAGGTCGCGGAGTTTCTCTCTGACATGGAAGTCTATTTAAGAAGTCGTTGGGTCTTCCTCTCTTAATATATAGCGTCTTCTCCTGAGGAAGACGATTCCAGGATTCTGTCAGTTACAGCAGCACACTTTCTACGTATCTATTTATGTATGCCTTTATATGGTCTTTCTTATATGCAGCCTTTTAAATGGTTCTACACAACCGCTGCTATTAGAAACGGCTTTTTCTAACACGACAGAATAGTGTCCATTTGCCTTGAAGCAGTTCAGCATCTTTAGAGTTCCGTGAATGTTCTATACATCAATACATTAAGAAGACGAGCAGTCCCTTAAGCTAGCTCCGAGGCAGCCATGGGTATTAAGTGTTAGCGACTTCATTTTCTTATCCTTGGCATATGAAGGCAGGTGACCAGTCCTTTCCCCCGCCGTCTCCTTTTCTCTTTTTCCTCTCGTTTTCCCACCAATTTAACTGTATGGCAGCCTGCAAGGCGCCCATCTGTCCTACTGCTCATATTACAGTCGCCCCCTAGGGAGTGTATGGTGTGGTATGGTATGGTATCTGGAAATTTATAAAGAGCCTCTCACAATGCGAACTATTCAGAGGCGTTCTCAGCGTGTGAGCCTTGCGGAAACGGAAAAGACTTTAAACTATGAACAACAGAGAGGGAGAGAGAACCCAGCATGTAGGGTTCCTCGCAGAACTAAGGAAAGGAGTTCCATAAGGATGGACCCGCGACAGCAAAGGAGCGAGACTGAGCCAGGGCAGACCTCACCCGAGGAACGAACAGATCAAGCCGATTCAGAGAACGTAGGGGTCCATGAGAAGAAGCAGAGAGAGGTTTGCGCATCAGGTCACAAAGGAGCGCCTTAGAGACAAGTGTTATGATCTTGAAGTGGATACGAGCGGAAACAGGAAGCCAATGCAAGACATCAGTCCTGTAAGTAGAGAACTATTCAGAGATGGGAACCGAGAACGATGAGCAATGAGGCGAGCAGCCGCGTTAAGTATCGATTGAAGGGCAGAAAGACGGACTTTCGGAAGGCCTACCAGTAAAGAATTGCAATATTCGATGCGGCAACAGATAAATGCAGGGGCGTCTACACCATAGAAACCTTGGAGCAAATGCTCCATCCAAGAAATAGGGGGGGGGAGATCGGTCAGTGTGTGTGCCACCATTTTAGGGGGGAAGGAACGGGTAGGGGGGGAAAAGAGGGCGAAAAGGGACGTTGCTCCAATGACTTAGGGGGGGATAGACGCCCCTGGATAAATGCATGGATAATTGTAGTGAAGACTGCAGGAGAGACAGATCGACGGATAGCTCGCAGTCTCCTCAAGTGGTAGTAGCAAGTGCGAGTAAGTAAGGAGAGATGAGAAGCAAAGGATGGTGAACTGTCTAAGGTGACTCCCAGATCGCAGACATTCGTAGAGTATGAGAAGGTCGGGAAGTGAGCTGAGAGAAGTGAGAAATCGAGTTTGGATAATTGCTGGTTGGGACCAAACCAAATGAGTTGGGTTTTAGAGGAGTTAGAGAACATTCAAGAGCGAAGATCTTGAGAAAGGGAGTAAATGGAGCGAACACGAAGAAGTTGGTCAGCTGGGGGAACATGGACGTAACTTTGCACATCATCAGTATAGAGATGGCCAGATGCAAGATGCTTAGAGAAGAGAGAGGGAATGCCAGAGTTAAAGAGAATGTAAAGGTTACGACTAAGAACAGAACCCTGGGGGACACCAAAGTTAATCCCAACCCAGGGCGTTCTTGAGGTATTCAGGCTCACCCCTTGCGTCGGTCAGTAAAATAGGATTGGAACCAGCAGAAATGGGGACCAGATAATCCACATGAGATTTGAAGACTGCGAAGAAGAATCTCATGATCAACCATCGAAAAGCGCTAGAAGAGTAAGGCAGGACTTATCTATAGCCAGGTAGATGCCAGATAGCAGGGATAGGAGGACAGTTTCAGTGGAATGGGATTCTCTAAATCCAGATTGACATGATGGGAGAAGGCGAGGCTTTTCAAGATAGGAAGAAATTGTATAGGCGCTCCAGTGTTTTAGACAAAAGGGTGAGGTTAGCAATCGGGCGATAGTTTGAACAAACATTGGGGTCAAGGTTAGGCTTTTTTGGAGTAGAAAGAACTAGAGCCCGCTTTTGTGATGCCGGAAATGACCCTTCTATGAAGGACCGATTATAGGTATAGATCATAAATGGGGCTATGGCATCTAAAATAGTAACAGTGAGGAACAGGTGGGTTAAGTTCACATGATTTATGGTTAGAGGAATTTATAGGGTAGGGGTGATAAGGCTGAGTAAACCTTCATGGGGGTAGCGGGTATCAAACCAGCGTCCTTCTGATCTTAGTGCCAGCATGCTACCGTTCAACTATCTCCCCACCCCAATCTATGTGTCAAGATCCTTGATGTAGCACCATTCAGAGGCGTCTATCCCCCGAAGTCATTGGAGCAACTTCCCCTCCCATCCCTTCTCTTCCATGTTCCCCTTCCTCCCCCTCCCCCAATAATGATGACACATACACTGACAAACCCCCCTATTTTTTGGATGGAGCATTTGCTCCAAGGTTTCTATGGAGTAGACGCCTCTGGCACCATTAAATGACCTCTCAAAGTAGTTGCCAAATGTTTCCCCGCAGAGATAAGCGATCCTTTTCGTTCTATTGATTTCAATTGCCTTTTTACTCCTGCCACGATAGGTTATTAAACGATTCGCACTTATCCATGAGACGATGATGGAAGGAAGCTGTTTTGTGTGGGAACCCCCCCCCCCATGTCGCCACTCGTTCTCTGATCAATATATGAAGGTCTAATAGGATCAAAGTAAAATGAATGAAGAGCAGATGCATTAATATCCACAGCTCAGTCTGCCTCTGTGTCTGTATGAGTGTATCTGTCCATATCTCCAAGCCGTCTTCGTAATCGTATTTTTGATAGCTCTCCCTCTCGGCTTCCTTACCCTCTGTTACATCTCTGTAGAACACCTTCTCTTTCCCTTTCCTCCTCTACCTTTTCTTCACCACTCCATTCTCCTCTTCCACCTCCACCATCTCTAACCACCTCTCACCGTTCTTCGTTCTTAAGCTGCCCATTCTTCTCACTTCTGTTATTTCTTCCTATCTTCGGATATTTCTTCCTATCTTCGGATATTTCTTCTTTAGTTTTGGATGCTTCTCCCAACTTTTGTTTCATTATCTCCTTCTTTTTTCTCTGACTCGTTCTACTTGTTGTTTTCTACTCCTTTTTGCACATCGACTGACTCCTCCTCCTCCTCCTAGTCTTCCTCCTCATCTTCCTTCTATTTCTCTCCTTCCAACGCTTCCCTCTTCCTTCTCTTCTGCCTCCATCTCCTCCTCCTCCTCCAGCTTCTCCACCTTTTCCTTCACCTCCTCCTCTTGCTTTTCTCCTCCTCCTTCAGCTCCTCCTCCTCCTCCTCCTCCTCCTCCTCCTCCTCCTCATCCACCTCCTCCTCCTCCTGCTCCTTTCTTTCTTTCAACCGGAAGTATGCCAGTGATTTGTCCATCGATCGTCGATCGCTGACACCAGATCTCCATTTCGGCTTTTTGTATGAACAGAAAGACTCCCTCGATGCCACCCCATCCACCTCTCACCACCATCCGCACGCACCCATCCTCAACCACACACACTTAAACAGACACACACATACGCACACACACTGTGCAGGCGACACTCTGCACTCGATACACGGTCGGCTTCCACTGCACGATGCTTGGCGATCAAGTCGCCGAAGGCTACGACTTGGACCCGCAAGAAAGTCGCTAAGTACGTTCTCCTGTCAGGCCAACAATTCTACCTTTAAGAGACACCGCTATCTATGCAGTCTCTTTGAATGGAATCACTCACATTCGCCTCTGATTAGGTTGTATACTGCGAGAGGCGCTTTATAAATGCATGAATACAATACAATACATTCGCACACTCATCCACTCACCCGAGACAACAACCCAATCACTTGCCCATTCATTCATCCACTTTGTCATCTACTCACCCAAAACACCAACCCACTCATTTGCCCTTTCATTGACTTGCACGTACTCATTCAATTACCCAAAAATAACAACTCAGTCGATTACTTTCAAGTAGAGTTGTGGTCACTTCAGTTACCACTGACCATTACCATTAGTCTATCATTAACTCGTTTACTCACTAATTCGACAACTCAAAGGGTTACCAGGTAAGTGACAATGTCAGCCTTTACCAACAAAACTTTACTGTTTAACTCTTGGGCCATTTTACCCGAACAATTTACTCTCCATTGCTCCAATCATATATCCGCAACAGTTCTACTCCAGCAATATACCGTTCATCCAGATATTACATTCGATCTCAATGCGTTTCAACCATTTAACTCATTCTCGTCGTATTTCTCGAATAGGTCAAATGTTAGGACACACTTGGCCTTATACAGGTAAGTCGAAGTCGTTAGTTATAGCAACAACGAAGTAGAAAACAATTTAGGGCAGGTTTTTAATACTTTACCTCAATTCAGAAGAAAATCGTCGTTTTTTACTCATATATAATCATCGAACACTTTTCTAAACTAAAAAGAATATGACCACATTCACGAACATCGTTCTACCATCAACGTAGTAAGTAAGTAAGTAAGTAATCTTTTATTAGTATAAGACAAACGCTCATACTTTACAACAATACATACAAAAGGATCACAATATCAGTAACACTGTAAGACAGTTTAAACACAAGCAATTCTATATAATGTCTTATTTACATACATATACATTATACAGTATTATAAACAATAAACGATAGTGTCTTATTTACATACATAGGCCTACCTATAACTAAAGTTATGATCTAAGCCTTACATTCTAAGGAACATAAGCATTACTATGGTCTACAAAAAGAGCCAGTTTAGATATCAGAACAGGTACTAGAACCAGCATTAACCCAGTTTTTATACTTGTACAGTGAGCGAATGATGAAGGATTTCTTATGTAGCAATGTATTAAAGTGCGGTAATTCAAAAGCATGTCCCCTTTTTCTTAAGTTGAATTTATGAAGGTGCTCTGCAGGCAGTAATTGGTGAAGACAGTGTTGGGGTGACTGGATGCTTTTGAAGGCAAGTTCTTAGCAGTCTAAGAGGCTATTAGTCTACATTTGTAGATTGCATTGGTAGGCTTGATAAGATTATAGATTGTAAAAAAGATAATGGCCGATAGATTTCATTTTCTTAATTCTATTTAGACAAATCCCAATCGCTGAGATTTTCATTAGGCGCTAAGACGTGGGCATAAATAACTTAACAAAATCTTAACCGAAAAATTGTCCAAACGCGGTCCTCTGTTGGAAAATGATTGTAACTTCCTGGACGTTCGAACTCCACGACTAGCAAAAGACGTTGATGTAAATCGTGTTATCTTTGTGGTGTAACTTACCAGTAGACATTGTTGTGGAACTTGTTGTAGCTGGCAAAGGCCAGAAGAACTCCGAATCCAGGTCCAAGAGAGAAGAAGACTTGCGTCGCCGCATCCACCCAAACCTAAACACACGATGACCGTAACAATTATGAAGCGCTACTTCAAAGCCATGCGCCAGGTATCAGTTCCCATACAATGACGCTCAATGGACCTTCGCAGGCCATCGTCCTTCCACAGGTAGCAGATGGTGCCAACTGTGGCTCAGTGTCCGTCCAATGAATGTGGCCATCTCTGCCCCAACTCAGAGATGTCCAGAATTCCGTGACGAATCGTAAGATCCGAAGCGAACATTATGGGTGAATGGATTAATAGATGGATGAATGAATGAATTATTGGATGGATGGATGAATGGATGGATTGATGGATGGAATCAATGGATAGAATCAATTAATGGACGATTGAATGGATGGATAGATAGAGGGAGGGATTGAGGGACGGTTAAGATCTTTTGATGGTATGTAAAACTGACTGGAAAGTAACAATGTGGGGAATTCGATGGATTACGTAAGATTTGGGATAAAGAATTCGGGATGTCTATTTGCACTGTACGCATAGCTGACAGCATAGTCTTCTGGCCAATAGTAGCACAGTTAAGCCTCAAGATTTTGAAACCAACCTTCGAGGCTGCTGGCTCAGTGATTTCCTATATGTAATTACTGACTAACATCTGAGTCAAGGATTTCCCAAGGAACCTTAGAGGCTGTTGCCAGGATAATCTCCCCTCTTTGTTGATTGACTTAGTCATGAGTCAAGAATCTCACAACGAACCTTAGAGGATGTTGGCTCAAAGTTCTACCATCTGTATTGACTGACTTACTCCTGAGTCGGTCAATTTGCTGAAATCCGGAGTGAGATAATATCGAATGCCGTCGGATGCTCCATGCAAAGTAATTCCACGAACCAACAGAATACTAAGAACGACGTAAGGAAACAACGCTGTGAACCAAACGACCTACGAAAGAACAAAAGACAACGAATAACATTTAGAACAAGAGCAAGAACAGAAAGAAGAACACGCTATACGAACAAATGATTGCATTAACCAAACGGCTACCGTGTGGGACACGAGTTTGAGCATCCACCCCTGAAACGGTCACTGTGGGTGGACCTTGAGCAAGTCCGGCCCTCACTTACACTTGACCCCGCGATCGATTTTATGCTTGATCAGTAGGAAATGACGCTTAATAAATGCATAATAATAATAATTAAGAGATGAGAATGATTAAAGAAATAGTAAAAATTAAGAAAAATTATAAACACTGCAAAATCTTACAGTTCGTTGAAAATGCCTTAACCGCATAGTACGTTGATATTCGCAATGACAGGACATCATAGTCTTGGTAACGCAGTAAGATTTACGATGAAGACCATATTGACAATAATTATAGCTATTGCGACGAGAGATGAAAGTGAAAAGAACTTCAAGTGAATATAACTCGATAAGAAATTGAGGTTAAGGCGGTGTAAGAAATGTGCAATAACGTCTAAGCGATGACATCTAAAATTAGAACAATCTATTACATCTGATGTAAGAACAACCGATGACGTCTAAAATTAGAACAATGGATTATATCTGAGATTAGAACAAGCGATTACGTTTAGTATAAGAAGAAGCGATGACGTCTAAAATTAGAATAATCGATTATGTCTTAGATTAAAACAAGCGATGATTTCCAGTATAAAAACAAGCGATGCCGTCTCAAATTAGAACAGGTAGCTACGTCTGAGATAAGAGCAAGCGATAACGTATAAGGTAAGAACAAGCAATGACATAATTATATGGTAAGAACAAGCGATGACGTATAAGGCAAAGACGAATTGTAAAAAAACACGTTGTTCTACCTTCCCCGAAGTAGAGATTCCCTTCCAGAGACTGAAGTAGCAGATGAGGTAGACGACGAGCAGACAAAGAGCCAGCTGCCACTTGATGTGACCCAGTTGCCCGATGCCCCCCGCGTGCTGTAGCTCCAACATCCCTCGCCTACGATTGAACAAGGCACAGCAACAGCAAATATACCAATGCCATTACAACCGATTGACACCAATTACACATACATTCCCCAGTAATGAATCAAAAGCGTAACGAATGTAATACAAGCGATGACCTAGTATAAGAACAAGCGATGATTTATAGTATAAGAACAGGCGATGACTTCTAGCATAAGAACGAGCGGTGATTTCTAGTATAAGAACAAGCGATGATTTCTAGTCTAAGAACAACCTATGACTTCTAGTATAAGAACAAGTGACGCCTTCTAGTATAATAACGAGCGATGATTTCTAGTATAAGAACAAGCGATGATTTCTAGTATAAGAACAAGCGACGACATCTAGTATAAGAACGAGCGGTGATTTCTAGTATAAGAACAAGCGATGATTTCTAGTCTAAGAACAAGCGATGACTTCTAGTCTAAGAACGAGCGTTGATTTCTGGTATAAGAACAAGCGATGATTTCTAGTATAATAACAAGCGATGATTTCTAGTATCAGAACAAGCGATGATTTCTAGTATCAGAACAAGCGATGATTTCTAGTATAATAACAAGCGATGATTTCTAGTATAAGAACAAGCGATTATTTCTAGTCTAAGAACAAGCGATGACTTCTAGTATAAGAACGAGCGATGATTTCTAGTATAAGAACAAGCGATTATTTCTAGTAAAAGACTAGCTACTTAATGACTTAGTCCTCTCCCTGCATATCTGTACATCTGGAGGAAACCCAGCTTCTCCATTCGTCTGTGTCCATCGCCAGTCTTCCAGCTGCTTCCCACGACATCCCCAAACATCTCTGATGGTTTCCGGTCAATTCCTTCTTGGTCTTCTCCTTCTCTTTTCCCTTCGGGAATCCAGATCATCACTTGGTTGGCTCTTCTATCCTCGTCCACAGTGCCTCATTCATTTGAAAGTCCCTTAAGTTAGCCTAAGAGGCAGCCATGGGAATGAATTGTTAGCGGTTGGCCGGTTCTTTTTTTCGCCGTCCGATCTTCCCACTGACAATTAATGGTCAGTATACTCCAGTGCTTTTTTTAGCCGGTAGGCGCCGGAACGGCGTTCCGGCACCTTTTTCAGCTACTAAAAAATAATTTATTTATTTTAATAATAAAAACAATAATTTAGTTATTTTAATTTAACTTAAGTGTTTTAAACTGTTTTCAGTGTTTACTGAGACCTCTCCCAACCCACAATCCCATTTTTCTCGTGATTTTAGCCCGCCCATAATTGTTGCGTTCCAGAACCTATTGTTCCGTTCCGGAACCTTCTTTCCTAGAAAAAAAGCACTGGTATACTCACTATAGCTGATACGGCTAGGGAAGAAACAGGTGGAGCAAAAATCTTGAAACAAATTTCTGCCGTGGCGGGGAGTTTGGACCTCACATTACATGGAGAGAATTATAGGCAAACAGCATGACATATAAGCTCAGTTTCTAGCACTGTTTCTCAGAGGCGGATTAAGGCATGTTCAACATGTTCGGCCGAACAGGGGCCCCCACACTTGAGGGGCCCCCACACGGCAAAAAAGGATTTTTTCAATATGTTATAATTCCTGTTACTTGTTAAGTCTAAGAGTAAAAATGAGCCAAAAACTAAGAGCAAGTTATTCGAAAACTACTCATTTTAATCAGTGTGGGAATTGTAGGAAAAAGACTGGGGGTTGAACACTTTATCCGTATTTTGCAAGCTGATGTCACCGAAAGTTGAAAGCAGCTTATAACAACACTAGCATTTTTCCAAATCAGACTTGAATCAAAATCACTTCCTTTGTTGAGAAAATTCAAACATGCATAGGGGTCATACATTAAGGACGTCCGCAATGAGGGGGAGGGAGGGGTAAATCGAAATGCGGACAAATGCGGACAAGGGGGAGGGAGGGTTGTGACCAGTGCGGACGTCTGCATCTAAACTTTTAAATTTTATAGTTTTTTAAACACCATATTATTTAAACCTTCCCCGAAAGACGAAAAAGGCAGTGAAGTTATTGCCTAAAACCACATTCATGGTATAACCTTTATTGTGACTTTAAAGAGGCTTTTATTACTTCACGTCCTGCGATATGAAACCCGAAGTGTCACTTAAACGTGCACAGGAACTATGGAATAATTGTAAACATGATGATGACAATAAAAATTGGCTTAGGTGTGCGGACGTCCGCAAAGGGGGAGGGAGGGGTAAGGTCATATGCGGACAAATGCGGACAAGAGGGAGGAGGGGTCCAAAGTAGGTCATATTTTGCGGACGTCCTTTATGGACGACCCCATACATGATACACCATGGAAATTTCTCCTCTTTTTCAGAGACTCGGAGTCAAATAATGCTAAGTCACACTAGAACAACCGAGTGGTTGAAAAATACCCCTGGGGTGTGCAATGAAGACTTAATTGTGAGGGTGCTAAGAAAGACTAGGGGGTTGAACCCTAACCTCCCGACAATTCCCACCCTGATTCTAATATAGGCCAACACAAATTCACAACTTTGGCACATATATGTGGGCCCTTATTGGAGTTTCCATTATCAGACAGATTCATCTCAAAATAAGCCAGAAATGCTAGTATAAGACCTAGGCCTATATTTACTTGCTTATTTAAACACTTACTACCGGACCGGAACTGGGGCCCCCACAGTTTAACTGAACAGGGCCACCACATTTGTTAATCCGGCCCTGCTGTTTCTTCAGCGATAGTTCTTCCCCCTTTTCAATACCGGAAGACAGAATAGACCGATTTACTCGAAGTATTCCAACGCCGGTGAAGTTCCTCCAATGGTGATGTTTGCTGTTACGTTACTCGGTGACGTCAGAATGGCGACAGTGGCGCCTCCCGCGGCTGCCGATGTGACGTTGGTCATCGTCCAGCCGTTGGTCAGTCCTTCTATTCCGTCGAGGAGGACGGTCTGGCCAGCGGAGTCGTTGAAGAGGGGGTCCGTCCGCAGGTCACCGTCGTAGCAGTTGGGAGTGTTCCAGGAGTTGTTACAGGTCGTCCAAGGAAGGTTGAGGGTGAACGATGCGAAGAAGTAGTAGAAGGACCAGGCGATGATGACGTTGTAGAAGAAATCCGTGTAAAATGCGATCAGAACAACCGCGTAACCAACTCCTGTTTGTCCATATATACATATTCACAAATGCATACACATCTAGGCCTATACATACATACGTATACATAATTACTTATTCACATACATACATGCACACGTACATATATACATGCATACATACATACATACATACATACCCACATACTTACATACATATAAAGTATATAAGCTTATACACACATGCATACTTATTTACTCACATACATACATACATACATACATACATACATACATACATGCATACATACATACATACATACATAACAATTATGCAATATTTTCATTTAACGAAGCAGGAATAACTGAAAGATTTCCTAAATTCTCAAATTATATTTGTGAGAGAACATGTGAAAGCTGATGTATACACTGAATAAATGCTTAATAAATGTACGTTAGATTACATTACAGTATTAATAATGTTAATTAGTAACTTCTATAACGCCTGTTTATATTACACAAGGCATTAACTGATGGCGCACAAAACCAAGCCGTTATTGGGTCAGTATCTCCTGAGTAGATAATCTTGAAGGGGCGCTATATAGAACCTCTGTAATAAATAAATAAATTAAATATTTTAACTGTAATGAAATACTTATGCAAATCGAAAGAACGACAGAGAAATCTGAAGAACGGAAACACGTTTTGTATAATTCGGTGATTGGATATTCAGGTTTAAAGCTTGCAAGGCAAAATAGTCTAGTTTATTCAATGTATCTATGCAAACCTCTGAAGAGAGGGCATATCCGGCCCCAGCACGTGATCGCTCCTTTTCGGTTGAACTGTCCCAGAGCCAGTTCCATGTAGAACAGCGGAATTCCACCCAGGACCAACATCAACGTGTAAGGAACCAGAAACGCACCTGAAATCAACGAGTATAACGGAACAAAGGTTTTCATAGACCCGGCTAATTATTTATAAGGTTCTGCATTTTTTGACTCTCTAGCTAGCTTTGTTTGGCCTGGTTGGCTACATTGATCAGAGCTCACGTCTCATGCACCTTATGTGTATGCGGTTGCCGGTTCGCATAACGATGGTGGTTTGTTGAAGAGATTTGAATCTCGGTCTAGCACGGTCCGTACACGGGGACCTCAAAGGGCGTGGCACCCATTCAGACGGGCAACGGTGTTGAAGGATCTTACCCGATCAATTCATTGAAAAAACGAGCCGGGTCGAGGTCATACGGTCGCAATAGAAAAACGTGTCAAGTTACATATATATATATATCGGGTCAAAAGATTTGCCACTACTCGACCAGATCCTTTTACTTTACCGATGACAAGGACAGCAGCTCTTGGTGGATGAGTCTTTTCCGTTGCTGGTCTCGGATTTCGAAAACTCTCTTCCGGCAAACGCTCGCTCTTGCAGAGTCTGCGTTGTCTTCTAGACTTTGATTAGAAAACCTTTTCTCCTTAGGATGTCTCAGTGTCTTCTCCTTACGAGGGATCGAGACGACAACTGAGTCGGTTAATGTGTAGAAAACTTTTAGTAAGTCCTTAACGAGAAATAGCTCAAGAATGCCATTGACCGATAATTAAATTATTCCAGATTAATAACAGAAATAAAAAGTGTATAATCATGTCAGCGTTTTGTGTTAACAATCCATGAACAATGAGTACTAGGCCCCATGTCTAATGAACTGAGTGAGTAAGCGAGTGACTGACCTACTGAATTAATTAACTAATTAATTAATTAATTAATAATTTTCTGACTGTCTGACTGATGTCTGACTGACTGACTGATGGACTGACTGATTGACTGTCTGACTTACTTTCGGACTGTCTGACTGATTGATTGACTTATCGATTGACTGACTGACTGACTGACTTTCAGACTGACTGATTAACTGACTGACTTGACTGACTGACTGATTGAGTGACTGATTGACTGTCTGACTGATTGATTCACTTGTCGATTGACTGACTGACTGACTGATTGACTAGCTGACTGACTTTCGGACTGTCCGACTGACTGACTGACTGACTGATTGATTGATTGACTGGCTGACTGACTTTCGGACTGTCCGACTGACCGACTGACTGACTGACTGATTGATTGATTGACTGGCTGACTGACTTTCGGACTGTCCGACTGACCGACTGACTGACTGACTGACTGATTGACTGACTGACTGACTGTCGGACTTACCTCCGCCGTTCTTGTAGCATAGATAAGGAAAGCGCCAGACGTTGGCCAGATCGACGGCGAATCCAATGACAGACAGAAGGAAGTCGACCTTCTTTGCCCAGACTTCTCTTTCTCCATCAGCTAAATCGGTGACCTCTGCCTCAACAGAACCAACAGCAGCCGCAGCCGTATCATCTCTGCGAGAGGAGGAAGATGAACGATGGGCCAGCTGACCATCCTCTTCTGCGCTGTAGTCCTTACACAAGGGCTTCCCTAGACCAGACCACAGACGCAAAAAACCGTAACACTCGCATACATAGACCTCATCTACGCCTAATACAGTCCGTTGCGAATTCCACGAAACTGCAATCACCGAAACTGAACTTACACAGGATACCCAAAATCTAAAATTATTGCTGCAAATCTAAGTTTTTAGGATATTTTCCGAATATAATATTAATTAAGAAAACTGACCAACTAAACAATAATTAAGCTTTGGACGATTAGTCATCGTTATCGTAGGCCTAATTGTAAACTCAAAATTTCTAAAGCGCTTATTCACGAGCGCTGCGTCGTATCCGAGGGGTTGTCCAGAGATCGGTGTCCAGTTGAGGTCTGAGTCCGGTTGCCTGAGAGACCAAGAGAGGCAGAGCAGCAGCTAAGGCGTGTTGAGGACGAGAAAGCTTGGGAGGCAGAGGATCGGATGGATTAGGGTAGGAATTCTTGATGAGGTGAGACCAGTTTGGAGTGGAAAGCCTGTGGGATGATGAGTAGAGGAGCCTGAGACGGTGGGTGAGTGGCGGTATTGGTGGAGGAACTGAGAAAATGCGAAATTCGAAGGGAAGTTCGTTCCAGAGTTGAGGTGCAGTGTGGGATATGGAACGGTTGGAGAACTTAGGCGAGTAGCGACTGAGGGACGGGAGAGAGTGGGATCTGCAGATGAACGGAGAGACCAGGGTGGCTAAGTGGTGAAGAGTTCACGAAGGTACTTTGGCCGGGAGTATTGTAATGAGTTGTAGGCTAGTGAAGTAGACTTTGAAGAGGATGCGTACAGGGATTTAAGAACAGGAGTGATATTAGAGTTGCTCGTGTAAATAGATGCTGAATCAAGATATATGTAATTTCGTTTTTTGTGAATCAAAAGTTGACAAACCGCAACTTCTTACGGAAAGAGTCTACTACAAAAAACATTAGTCCAGATTATTATTAAAACTAGAGGTAGAGAATTATTTAGATCCAGGAACATGTCGAACAAGATGTATTAAATTAAAATTAACGAAATTCTTTGTCGACTCAGGAACAAATAAATCGATTCTCTGTACTGGAGAATCGATTTCTCTTTTCGTATACGATACTTCAGAGCAAAGTTGACGCATCCTCATAAGCCAGAGTAATAACAGACATAATTTACAAATGAGTCGTCACCTTGAGCCTCCTATGATCTTCCTGTTTTCTCATGTTCGCAATGCTACTCAATAAATTTCTGAAGCGCTATTTACCAGTTAAGCGCTGGGTCTCCCAGCTAATTCACAATCGCTGCGTCATGTTAGAAGGATTGTCCTGAGACAAAGCGTTACTTTACTGTTGGTAACTCTAGTTGTACAAGAAATGAGGTGATATAATGTGCTTGTCGTAGTTGTGCCGGTGTCAGGTGTGCACGAAACCCTGCACTCATGATGTGTCGTACAGGTGCCAAAAAGCGTGTCATCGCGGTCACATGACGCGCGTCGGTCGATGGCTCGTCTCGCTTGAGCAAACAATTTCCTGGAGGATTACAGATCGGATCGGATCGATTTGATCCGATTGTGAATCTGTATGCAAATGAGAACGACCGATCGAAGGAGTTCATTGAAAATCAGTCGAATGTCTTCGGTCAATCGCCTGCAGCGAACAGCAGAACATGCAACCCTAAAGTACAAGGGACTTCACCGTCGATCCTTTCAAGTAACCAATAGACTGAGAGCAGAAGTCGTCCCTGGTCGAGTCTCAGTTGCCCTGGGGTCTATCATGTAAGTAAGTAAGTACCTAAGTAACTGAGTAAGTAAGTAGGTAAGTAAAAAAGTTAATATTCAATCCGGAATCTCTTAACGCATGATCCTTACATACGCACATACATATATATACATACATACATCCATCCATCCATACATACATACATACATACATACATACATACATACATACATACATACATACATACATACATACATACATACATACATACATACATACATAAGTGCAGAAAGCAAGTATATATTTGATAATTTATTTAACGGCTTTGTGGAACCTTAGGAATGCGCTGAATCAGCTGTCATGCATGATAGAATGAGGGACGATCTCCTTGAAATATGCCTTTACTCGACAAAACAGAAGTTCACACAATGGGTTTAAACCTCTGCGGAATTGGGTATCTGTAGGTCCCTACATAATTAAACCTCTGCGGAATTAGGTTGCGAACGTCTTCTTGTGATTCAGCAGGTTTTGAGTGAGCGTGTGAATCGGAATTTTCTGTTACGTAACGTCGGTGAGCCATCGGGTTGTTGACTTGTTTGTGACTAGCTGGCGCAGAGGCGAGCTGACGTCAGATACCTTTAATATAGGCTAGGCCTTTGATTGGAGGGCGTTCGCGCTCATTAACTGACGTCAATGGTGACTCATAAGCATGACCGGACTTGTCTGCTGACGTGACAGACTAAAATCCATAATGGAGGTAGCAAATGCAGTGTTGGTCAAAGCGCGAACAGATTTCACAGATAGGCCCGATAGCGCATTGGATAACATCTGGCGTAGAGTGCGAGAGGTACAGAGATCGAGTCCCGTAGGCGGACATGCTTTGTAGGCTGCAATTTGCGCCGTGTATTGCAGGCTGTCTGTTCTGTTAGTAGTTAAGATTTATCGCATAACATGTACTTGTACAGCGCAGTGCGTTTGCAGGCGCTTAATTAAAGAATAAATATTATTATTAATATTATTATAATTCGACGTGTACTCAACTTATTGTTTACAAATATCGTTTTTTTTATTGCTGATGATAGCGATTAATAGATTTGTGCGCGTAAATCTTTCATGTTTGCGATTGAACTCATTTTAATTGAATATAGGGGCCTATTGCATAAAAGCGAAAGACTGTGTGTAATTATCTCGATTTATCGCAATGCTACAAATCCGACGAGTCTACAGTTTGAAATCCGATCCCTTGGCAACTTAAGATGGCTGCCCATAGGTCTAGAATTAGGTCTGTGCGCAAATAGTCCCGTATACGTAATTAAATCTCTATGGAGTTAGACCTCTCTGGAGTTCGGTCTACGTGGAGTTTGACCTGAATGGACCTTTTTGACCCAAGTGGAATTAAGCTTCAGTGGAGTTAGGTATAGCAAATGCAGCCCAACATAATAACAATATACTAAAGACAACAATGAAGAATGTGGTCTCTAGTAAAGTCTTTTTCTTCAAATTTTGAGTTGATTTGACTGGGCAAATCGCGGAAGCAATCGAGGCATCACATGAGTGGTGTCGCGTCCAACGGTATTTAGAGTATTCTGCAGATAATCAGCGATTGTGTGAATGAGGCTTTCTATGGAAAGCCATGAGCCTCTATATTATGCAGAGAGATCGAACAAGCCTCTTAAACCAGTTACAGCGAATGCTTTCGGATAATAATTCGATTCTCGTGAATGGTTTTCGATTGGCGGTCAGCTCCACCAACTCCTCTTCCTCCTCCTCCTCCTCCTCCTCCTCCTCCACCTCCTCCTCTTCCTCTTCCTCCTCCTCTTCCTCCTCCTCCTCCTCCTCCTCCTCCTCCTCTCCTCCTCCTCCTCCTCCTCCGTTCACTCCATCGACGACCAGGAAGCACCGAAAGAAATCGATCTCTACCAAAGACAGCACCAATCGAAACAGACAGACACATACACGTAGACAGACAGACACACGTGCACACACAGAGAGACAGACACACACACATGCACACGTAGACAGAAGAACAAACAGAGGCATATACGTACGCATACGTAGTGATAGACACATAAATAGACAGAGAAGACTTAGTTATGAGGACAGGCAAATAATCACACAGAGACAGACAGACAGACATAGACAGACAGCTGGGCGGACAGAAGGATAGGCGTGCACAGGTAGAGAGACAAACTGGAATATACACTGACAACTAGACGGACAGAAGGACAGACAGGCAAGCAGGCAGGAGAGACAAGCGCAAATACAGAAGTCAGTACCTAGGTGGCGCCACAGTAAGTTTCTAGATACATTAGATCCAAAGGTAGATCTAGAGAGACAAAGATACATCTTTGACGATACTGGCATACAGGCACAGTCACATCCAGGCACACACACAGTCACATCCAGGCACAAACACAGTCACATCCAGGCACACCCAATCAGAGGCACACTGTGAAATACAAACACAGGTTTTGCATAGTGCACTTACGTGCATGCGTGCAGGTGTCGTCGAGGATTCCGAGGAGGTGTGCGCGTGCATGAACGTGAGCTAGAGAAATGCACGGAATGCAGGCGTCCGTGCATTGGCGGATACGGTGTACTGTTCTAATGCTATTTACCGACGGCAACCAATAAAGGAAGGCGATGGCACAGAGCGAGGAGCACTTAACGCTCAGTCAAAGATCAACTCCGTCAACCCAAGATCGTTCAATGATCTCCCTCTGTATCTCTGTCTCTGTCTATGTCTTTGTCTCTGTCTCTGTCTTTCTCTCTCTGTGGATTCTCCTCCATTAGATTCTGTCTTCGAACACGTCTACCTCTTTTCCAGGTCCCTTCTTTCTCCTCGTCTTCCTCTCTCACATTACATTACTGATTCTGCATTATTCCTATACATGCATGCGTACGAGCATGTGTGCATGTATGTGTGTTTCTATCTATGTATGTATGTGTGATATGCATGCACATGTTTACGTATGTATTTATGTATCTTTATATGTAGGTATGTATTGTATTATATTGTATCTAGAAATTTATAAAGCGCCTCTCGCAGAATAACTATTCAGAGGCGCTCTCAGCACAGAAGCCTCGGGGAAACAGAAATGCCTTTAGGGAACGCCAGACCGATGAGGAAAGCCAGTCATTAGTTTGACCCTGAGCACAGGAGGAAGGTCATTCCAGATCGTGGGACCCACTACAGCAAACGCCCGATGCTGGGTCAAGGCAGTTTTAGCCCTGGGAACAAAAAGATCAAGCCGATTTACAGAGCGCAATGAGCGAGAAGAAGATGCAGAGAACGGTTTTCGCAGATAGTTCGAGAGATATTTCGTATGAATGTATGACGAGAATTTTTTATGCTGATTTCAAAGTCGATGCTGTGTTACCGAAGAACATTTATTGTCACATATTGAACTTGAGATTGGACAGTGTTTTCCGAAATGTCCTCATCGCGTTGCGCAGTTTTCTTTCATTGGCAACAACAGTGGCCTCTAATGAGATGAGCAGGGAGATGGTGGATAAGTAATTCGAAAGAGACCAGTCTTAAGTTGAAGTGGAATGATACAAACGACTGAGCAGAGCGAATAACATGAACGGAGTTTCCAAATCTAGGTCCAACAACCGAAAAACCTCGTTCACCAAGAACAATTCTAGTTTTATAGGTAAGGCAAGACCATAGGCGTAGACTCTGGGGGGGGGCGGGTCAGCCGGGGCACGTAAAGGTTGTTGGACCTATATTTGGCCTTGCCTTACCTCCCCCCCCAATAATTGAGGAGCCGGGACAATGCCCCACCAAAAATCGAGAGGAGAATTTCTTCAAATATTAACATATTATGTTTCAATATAGACAAATTTCTTCAGAAACAGAAAAACAGAGACACAGAACTGAAATACTATCAGAAATTCATAATGAAAACAAAGGTTTATTTTTATCTTCAATATCTGCAACATAAAACAAATTTACATGTAAACAAAACGCCCCATTTCATACGCATTAACGTAACACCGGAAGCCTCTGGTGACTGTCCAGACCAGAGGTGAAAAAAGTCTTCTCGGTTTTTTGGTTTTAAACAAAAACATAAGAAAAAGAAAACCACAAAAGTTGTTTTTGTTGTTGTTGTTTTTAAAATAAATTTCTTATTTTTGTAGAAGTTACTTTAATAACATTGATTTCGATTTAACGATTTATTATTTTCGGAAATCGCAACTGAACTAAACTGAGTTGGAGCTCTTGTTCATGTCATTTTTCATGGTTTTTATTATCCGAAATCTGAAAATCTTAAGAACAACCAAAACAACAAAAGCCATGAAAACAAAACAAAAACGGAAAAAACAACGAAAAACACAACTTTTCATCTTGAAAAACTTCTTTTCTTTGCACCTCTGGTCCAGACCCCATCCCCCCCAATATTTTGGACAAGTTTACGCCACAATTTGAAACATGTGCTTTACTGCTTAGTGGAACAGGGAACCAACTAGTTGAACACTGCAGTGGATGAATTCGACAATACATCCTTTTAGGCAAAGAAGAATAAGTTACGACGAAATCCAGCAAAAACCCGAAAGATGTCGTCAGGCAACAATGCGAAGATTTACCGGAATCCTATCTTACTTTCGAGCAACTCTGCCAGAAAGCTGATTGTAACCTCTTCTCAGCCATCATAACTAACCAAACACATGTTCTGCATCAGTTATTACCTCCAGAGAAAGCTGTTGTATACTCACTGCGCCCCAGGGCACACAATAGAATTATACCTAATGCTGACTCTTTAGCTCGCAAAACCTTTGTCATTCGAATGTTATATGCTTAAATTAATATTATTAACTATGTACACCAAAATGCGGTTAGCAGTTGGTTTTGAATCAATCAATCAATCAATCAATTTTTTATTGATCCACAAAGCAAACGTGACAATATACAAGAAAATATAATTTAAATAGCCACTATGATGATGAAAAGGTTTGAAACATTATGATATTAATGGGTTTAGAAGGCTATATCATGCTGTGAGTGGTCAATAGGAAGCCCTAAAAGGACCAGGGTGTCGCAATCGAAGGTCGCCCTGTCGTGTGTTTGCCATGTGTTGATGTCGACCCTCGACTGCTTGTTCTTTTACTTGCACTTTTATTTAACGTGCCTAACTTTTCTATAGAAGATTCACGACGAACTTTGTTTAATTAATAAATGAATTTAATTAAAGAAACAAATATATACACTAACTCTACGGGAACTTCCACGTAGTATTAAAGCGTTTAGATATTAAATCGGACTATCTCAAATGTTGCTTCGTACAGCCTAACTACAGATCGTTCTTTCGCGTCAGTCTCTGAACCTGACGGACTAATACTCTGCCGCCGCCGCTGGTCGCTCCTCTCGATGTTGATCGCTCGACCGCTGTTCACACGACGCCCTCGTCAGTAGTACAAGTCCCGTATTCTCCTTTTCCTTCCGTTAAGTAGGAACTTCAGCGTGCATCGGTCAGCCCCCTCCCCACGTCATGCTATCGTCAATTAGTGTCAGATTGCTCCTCGAGACGCGGGTCGTCGCTCGCCTGCAGCGCGGGCGGTGTCTGGTTACACCATAGCCGCGAGGTGTCCTATTACACCTTGGCTGTGTGGTGTCCGATTACACCTCGGCCTCGCTGCCTTCATTGTTGACCAAGTGGAGACTGGCTTTCGTCCGTCATCATTCTATCTCGATCGCCAACGACGCCTCCATCGTGATGATGATGACATCTCGTCGTTGTCGTCGATCTCCTCACGCGACACAGGGTCCCGCTAGGAAGGGCCCCTCATTTACTTAACAAAACTCGACGACGGCCATGTACACATGAGCCTTTGAGTAGACTTATTTAGAGACAACGAATTTGCAAATAAAAGAATAAAGGATATACTTACTTACTTACCTATGTTAATCACTAGGAGAGGCCTGAAAGGCCTAATTATTCCAACAATCACTCCAGAAGCAGAACGGGTAGACTCTATGCGAGTCATGGGAGTAATTTTACGATCAGACCTCCGGATGTCCTCTCATGTAGATACCGTACTATCAGCATGCTCTTCCTCAATGTATGCAACGACTTGTTGCAAAACCTTGGCGTCCTCAGATCCCATGGTCTTTCTCTTAAGGCTTTGCAACAAGTCGCTAAAATGACTACCCTAGTGAAACTCAAGTATGCCTCATCTGCTTGGTGGGGATATAGCCTACTAATGCTGAAGAAAGAGACAGAATCGAGAAATTGCTAGGAAAAATGAAGCGAGTTACAATTATCAAGGCGATTTGAGACCAATGCGTCGGCTAGAGGTTCCCTTGAAGACATGCGTAAATCTATAGTGACCGTATGGCGTTGACCCAGTTCGTTGTTCAGTGAATTAATTCACTGGATGAGATCCTTATAATCACCGCTTCCCCTTTGAACGTGTGTATATCTTCACTCTGCTACGCAAGGCGACTTGGTTGTTCCACCTGCTCGGACGTCCAGGGTCCAGTATAGAAGTTTTGCTGTGGTCGGCCCATCCTTCTGGAACAAGCGGTTCAACCACCTGAGCTTTTCAGCCACTCTTTGCCTCTTTTTCGCAAACGTTTGAAGACCATTTTGTTTAATAGTAGCTTCATTGTAATAGACTGGAAGCGCCTGTGACGAGTCTATCTTGAAGTGGCGCTATATAAATTTGCAATTACCATTAACATTGCTTCCATCAAGGTAACCATGTTGGTAACCGGACATTTTTACCGTGGTGTTATCCTGAGGACAGTAAACTCGTCAGCGCTTAACTGTGGTCCGATGTTGTGTATTTCAGTTGGAGTCTCAGTTTCAATACAGCCTGTTTCCGTAACAACATTCCACTTAACGGACAAGTTACCGACTGTACCATAACAAAACTGAATGTCTGCAGTTCGTTAGCAGCGGCTCCATACTTCCTAATGGATATTTTCAACGGGGAGATTTAGCGTTTCGTATTTACTAGGCCTACTGTGTCAGTATTTAAGTTGTAGCACAATTCCAAAACTCACTCAGTCCAATGCTTATCAATTGGACTGTGCTCATGCGGAATTGAGCCACTTCCCTGAATACAAAAATAGCGGTTGATTTGTCACGATGCTAGGTAGCAAACTATTTGTAGACAAACATACAAGAGAATCTAACTGACTAGCTATCTATTCATTTTCTGTTTTTTTTAAAATAAAATAATACGATTTCACAGGTAACTTTTCGTCTTCGGTCCATGATGGGCAAGATCGTACAAACTTTGTTTTCTATGAATCTTTCTGCTGCCTTATCTGTTGTGTTTAGTTAGATGTAAAAGTTTTAAAGTATACGTTTTGCTATAGCGACTGTATAGCCTCGACCATGTTCATTTTTCAATGAATTGATCGGACGAGATCTTCCACTGCCAGTTTGAATGGGTGCCACACCTTTTGAGGTCCCCGTGTACGGACCGTGTTATAGAGCCCGAGATATCGGGCGCCAATTAGGTTCAACTAAACTGCTGGACACTTCATAAAACTGGAAGTATCCATGAAACGAATTAACTGTAACCGTTTGTCTAAAAGTAGAGCTGTAATGAGAGATACCGAGAAATCATCAAGTTGATCGATAATTATCGTGAAACGTCCTAAAAACGCTAGTCAACATTCAAAGCGACATGACCGACAGCTATTGACGGTCCAACCACTCCGCTCAACCCGCTCCTCTTCTGCCCTAACACTGCTCCGCCCTTCCGTCACCTCATCACTAAAATTTGCGAATCGCTCCATAGCCATAGCTGTCCCACCTCTCTGGAACAAACTCCCACCAGTACTGCGAGAAATTTCAGATCCCTCCTACGAACTCACCGAAACCTCACCACTTGCTATCTCCACAGGTTTTCACTCAAAACTGAAAATAATGCTGTGAACTGAGTTTTGTGTACAGTCTTGCAGTGCGAGATATTAGCGTATATATTTAGTGCGCTTACTTTAGTTTCACGTGTATATGTATATATGATAAATGCATAACGTTTAATTGTACTGTCTTAGTGACACGCGCGGCCGGCCGATCTGGGCAGCGGCGCGCTATATGTATATTATTAGAGTTCGCTTATGCGCACAGAAGACAGGTGTGTCAAGAGGCGCGAAGAATTATGCTGACTAGAGAAGTTTGAATTCGAGTGTGTTCGCTGTAGTAGTGTGGCTGACTATTTGAGTTGTAATCGAATTGAGTTCTGTCTGTTTGTTTCTTATTAAACTGAAAAGATATTAAACTGTGTTGCTGATTAATTCAGGTTATACTTATACGTAGAACTAGTGTTCAAAAGGTGAACGTTAAATAGGCGTTAAGTAGAGAGAGAACAAGGATTTAGTAACAAGGATTGTCAACGGAAGGATTGGGTTGACATTATTGGTGGCAGCGGTGGGATAAATACTCACGGTGGATAAAAACTCACGGTGGAACAGCGTCGGTGTGGATAAAAACTCACGGTGGAACAGCGTCGGTGTGGATAAATACTCACGGTGGATAAATACTCACGGTGGAATAAATACTCACGGTGGATATAAACTCACGGTGGATTAAAATTCACGTTATCACCTCCTTCGGCGGATAAAATAATCTACGACGGTGATAAAAGAATTTACAACGGTGTTAGAAGAATCTACGACGGTGTTAGAAGAATCTACGCGTTGTTGCTGTGTGACGAGTTTACGATATCAACGACGGTGGAACACGAGAAACGGTATAAAAATTTCGTTGTTTTCCACGAACAAATATAAAAGAAATCCCGTTTGTTTATCGATTCACACAACAAGAAAAACCGTGACTTCTTTGAAAAGAGAAATCACCGAAGTAAACAAGTAAGATGGAGAAACTAAGTGCTGAAAGACAAGCAGATATTAAGAAGATGTCTACGGAAAGGCTAAAACAGCGTTTGTTGAAAGCCGGTTTTAAAGAAGAACAATTAGAAGGTATGTCACGTGGTGACATGATACAGGAACTCGCTGAAGTGTGGGTGAAAGAAGAAGTCGAAGAAGAAGGTGCCGTTGGCGGTGCCGTCGAAAAGGCTATTGAAAAACCTCCTGCGCCTATGTCTATGGAGATGTTGATGCAGTGGATGATGATGAAAGAAGATAGGGAGGAGAAACGGAGACAAGAAGAGAAAGAAAAAGAGGAGAGACGAAGACAAGAAGAGAAAGAAAGAGAGGATAGACGAAGACAAGAAGAGAAAGAGCTAAGACAAGAAGAATTACGTCTTCAGAGAGAGAAAGAAGAGAAAGAATTGCGCTTGCAGAGAGAGAAAGAAGAGAAGGCAGAATTTGCAAGGCAAGAAGAATTGCGCTTGCAGAGAGAGAAAGAAGAGAAAGCGGAACTTGCAAGGCAAGAGGAATTGTGCCTGCAGAGAGAGAGAGAAGATAAAGCAGAACAAGTGCGTAAGGCAGAACTTGAATTGCAAAAGAATCAGTTTGAGATTCAGTTAGAACAGTTGAAAAGAGATAGGGAAGATGCTGAAAGAAGAAGATTGGAGCAGATGATTGAATTTGAAAAAGCTAGAAAAAGTGATGAAGAGGTTCGTCAGCAACAGATTGAAGCAAAGAGAATGCGTGAAGAAGAAAAAGAAAAAGCGCGAACGTTAGAGTTGGAACGTGCAGAACAAATCAGACAAGAAGAACTCAAATTTCAGAAAGAAAGTTTGGAAAAGGCAGAGGCAGAAAGACAAGAACGTCTGAAACTGGAGAAATTAAAATTGACATTGAAAGAAACACAAATGAGAGAAGAACGGGAAGCAGAAAGAAGGAAACAGCAAGAAAGTGAAACTTTGGTGTCAAAAATTAAGAAAATAGGTGATGCAATGAAGCATGTATTGCCTCAAATGCCAACTGATATGATGGAGGTGCCATTATATTTTGAAACAGTCGAGAACGCGTTTCGTAGTTTTGCTGTGGAGAAGCCGTTTTGGGTTAAATTATTACTACCATTGATGACGCCGAAAGCTCGAACTGTTCTGAATAGATTGTCATTCGATGATCTAGACAATTACGATAAAGTCAAGCAGCACTTATTAAAAGAATTTAAATTGACCTCGAGAGAATACAGAGCCAGATTTGTGGATGCTAAGAAGACAACAGAAGAGACTTATACGATGTTTACGGCAAGACTGAAGAACTTGCTAAACTATTACGTGAGAAGTCGAAACGTGAACAGAGAGTATGATACGCTCTTTGATTTGCTGGTAGCGGATAAGCTAAAAGAATGTTTACCGCCAGGTCCACTACAGTTTGTATTGTCGAAGGAAGGAACTGACTGTCTCCAAGCTAGTGCAGTGGCAGACTTAGCAGACATTCATGTAAACAATCGAATTGGGTTTGCGATCCCAAATATAAACAGTTATCCTTCTCAACGTTCCGTAAACCAAAGCCAGAGTGGAAAGTGGAAAAGTAATCCAGAAACAGGGAGTCAGTTCAAAGGTAAAGAAGTCAAGGCTAGTGTCCCTGTACCCAATGAGACCAGAGAAGTGACGTTTGGTCGTCAGGGATTTAACAAATCGTCAGCGCCGTTTGCCAAGAGGGAAGGCAACACATCGTTTACGCAGTATAAGAGATATGAAGGCAATGAACAACGAGGTATGGTGGTGAAGCGTTGTCACAACTGTGGTTCAGACAAACATTTGGTTAAATTTTGTCCAGTTCCAGTGGCAGCAGCTAGTTCTAGCAGAAATCAAGAACACACAAGGGTGAATTTGATTCAAGTGGTTAGTGATACAGGTAATCAAACCACGGGTCAAGAAAACCAAGAAACTGAAGTAAAGTCAGTAATGAAATGTGGTATTCAAAAAGAAATTCTATTGGATGCTGAAATTCAGAGAGAAGTCATAGGAAAAGATGACAGTCGAATATTGAAGAAATCGTTCTTGCAATATGTCGAGGTCGAAATTCGTGGAGTAGACGGTAAAGAGCCAGTGAAAGTCAAAGCACTGAGCGACTCGGGTGCAGAGATTCCGGTGATTAGTGAAGAATTACTGGAAGGCATGAAGGTGGAACAAATTGGAAAAGTGAACTTGCAATGTGTGGCAGGAGAGGCCATTCCTGCGAAGTTAGTGAAAGTGGATGTTAGACTGTGTGGTAGTGACGTGGAAGAAGAGGGATTTCCGCGTAAAATCCAGTGTTCACTTACACCTTATGTCACCTTGATGTGTGCTAGTATTGCAAAGATGGGCAGTACAGAAAGATTCTTGTTGCATCCAGAGATAATTGCCGAATTAAAAGCCGTACCACAGATGAAGGTAAAAACGATACAAGGAGATGTGAGTGTACGAGCAAATGTAATGACGAGAGCGCAGAGTCGGAAACAGGAAATGGTAGATGTGGATGAGAAGAATGAAACTGAAAGTTCAAGTGATGAGGAAAACGAAAGTAATGAGCAACGAAGCTTATCGCGAGATGGTGTAACATCAGAGATGAATGAGCAAGAGATGGTTGCATGCGAGAATGGCACATTAAATGAAACTGAAGAAGACAATGAATGTGATGTGGGGATAGGAGACTTGTATAGAGATGAAGAGATGGACGAAGAACAAAAGGTGCAGATTGCCGATTCGAGGAAGTTCGAAGAGCAACAGAGAAAGGATGAATCGTTGAAGCCGTGGTGGAAGTTAGCACAAGAGAAAGAATCTGAATTCTGTGTGATCAACGGTTTATTGCATAAGAAATATCAGATATTAGACCAGACGATATATCAACTAGTGTTACCAAAAGAGAGACGAATAAAAGTGATGGAATTGGCGCATGAATCGGTATTTGGAGGACATCTAGGAGAAGAGAAAACAAGAGAACGAATAAAATTATCTTTTGTATGGCCAAAGATGAGAAGAGACATTGTGAAATTTTGTAAGTCTTGCGAGAAGTGTCAACTAAAGGCAAGGAGTCTGGTGATGGATAGAGTGCCTATCACTCCTGTCTCAAGAGAAGAGGTCGCCTTCAAGAGAATGACGATGGACCTCGTTGGCCCGATCGATCCAGTATCTGCTGCAGGTCACAAGTATTGTTTATGCATTGTGGACTCGTGCACCAGATGGCCTACAATCTTTTTATTGAAATCGCTGACAGCGAAGGCTGTGTGTGAAGCGTTGACGGAACTGTTCATGAACGTTGGTGTACCGTCAGTGATTACAAGTGACCAAGGAACGAACTTCACAGCCAGTTTGACAAGAGAATTTCTCAATTTAATGGGCTGTAGTCCACGATTCGACACACCAGGACACCCAGAGGCTGCTGGATTAGTAGAAAGATGGAATCAGACATTTAAAAAGATGATCCATCATGTGATAATAGACAACCCGAGGAAATGGCACAAGAAAATTCCTTTTCACGAAAAGCATTTGAAAGAACTCAAAGAAACTACGGAGAAAGCATTATTGTTTGCAGAATCTTACTCTCAAGAAAAGCAATTACAATACACAAATCAGTATTACAAGAGAGCAAGGCACAAAGGAATTTGCAGCATACCGAATTCCTTTGATTTATCGATCAGAAGTGGAACGTCAGATCAAAGAAATGTTAAAAACAAACATTATTAAACCATCATCGAGCAGAATGGCAAGCCCTTTGGTTATTGTTAAAAAGAAAGACGGATCTTTGAGACTTGCCTGTGACTACAGATACATTAACTCATTCACAGTGGATTGTAAATATCCTATGCCGATTGTCAGAGACGTTTTGAACAAAGTTGGAAAGTCTAATGTGATTTCCATCTTGGACTGTCGAAGTGCTTATTGGACTTGTCCTGTAAAACAATCTGATCAATGGAAGACAGCTTTTGTAACACATAATGGACTGTATGAATTTACTCGTGTTCCTTTTGGAATGATAAATTCTGGACGAACTTTTGTTAAGGCGATAAATTTAGTTTTACAGCCTATAAGTGACTTTGCAGAACCGTATGTTGATGACATTGCTGTGCATTCTGACAATTGGAAAATTCATTTACAGCAGTTAGATGCATTTTTGATGCAAATGAGATTGCATAACGTTACCTTAAATTTGAAAAAATGCATATTTGGTAAGTCTGAAGTAAGGTTTATCGGTCATGTGGTTGGGTCTGGTAAGATAAAGATGAATCCAGACAGAATTGAAAGTTTGACTAATTTGAAGATCCCAGAAACTAAGAAGCAAGTTAAGCAACTGCTTGGATTTTTTAATTATTACAGACAGTTTATTAAGGACTTTGCACAGATTGCGAAACCTTTATCTGATTTAACTAGTAAACGTGTTTCTGATAAGATTGATTGGACTGTTGAACATCAGCAAGCATTTGATTTACTTAAAGAGGCTGTGCGATCCAAAGTAGTGTTATATGTTTTTGAAGTGGGAAAACCATTCAATTTGTACTGCGATAGTAGTGACTTTGCAGTCGGTGCTGTTTTAACACAGATGGACGACAAGGGAATAGAACGCCCTGTGTCATTTATCAGTCAGAAATTAACTGATACCCAGAAGAGATGGGCTACTGTGGAAAAGGAAGCCTATGCTATTGTTTGGGCTCTAAACAAGTTAAAAGAAATTATAATTGGATTAAAAATTTTCATTTTTACTGATCACAATCCTCTTACATATTTGACTGAGTCAATGTCTAAGTCTGCTAAACTTGTGCGTTGGGCGTTAGCCTTACAAACTTTTGATGTTGAGGTGAAGTACAAGAAGGGCAGATTGAATATTATTGCTGATTGTTTGTCAAGGTTATAAGCAATCGTAAGACTGTTTATTAATTAGTTAGATATATATTTGTTTCATGTATTTTGGTAATTTCGCAATTTTTTAAATTTAATTTGCTCAATTCCAGAAGAAGGAAGGAGGTAATGTGAACTGAGTTTTGTGTACAGTCTTGCAGTGCGAGATATTAGCGTATATATTTAGTGCGCTTACTTTAGTTTCACGTGTATATGTATATATGATAAATGCATAACGTTTAATTGTACTGTCTTAGTGACACGCGCGGCCGGCCGATCTGGGCAGCGGCGCGCTATATGTATATTATTAGAGTTCGCTTATGCGCACAGAAGACAGGTGTGTCAAGAGGCGCGAAGAATTATGCTGACTAGAGAAGTTTGAATTCGAGTGTGTTCGCTGTAGTAGTGTGGCTGACTATTTGAGTTGTAATCGAATTGAGTTCTGTCTGTTTGTTTCTTATTAAACTGAAAAGATATTAAACTGTGTTGCTGATTAATTCAGGTTATACTTATACGTAGAACTAGTGTTCAAAAGGTGAACGTTAAATAGGCGTTAAGTAGAGAGAGAACAAGGATTTAGTAACAAGGATTGTCAACGGAAGGATTGGGTTGACAAATGCTCTCACACAAATCCTACCCCGATTCCTCCTCTCCCTACCTCCCTCGCCGTTTAATTAAACCCTAAGCACCACCCACCTTAGCCGTCTTACTGTCTACCTGACTGACTCCTTTGGATCTTGACCTGGAACCGATTCGAAACCCCTGCCTATCGATCTTGATTTGACTAAGCGCCTGTGGTAAGCTGGTTCTCGCGACTTCGCATTCTTGGGCGCTGTAGAAGTCTCGAGATTACGATTACGATTACGACACTAGTGACCGACTCCATGCTTTACTCTCGTAATATAGAAGATCCAGATTTACTTGTGAAAAACTGGGCATATGAAAAGCCTTTAACTGTAAAATAACTGTTGAGTGATGAAACAATAGGCCTACACTCTCAGGGACACTCTGGTTTTCGTAAATTCTCGGCCTTGTCTCGGAGCCCCGAAGTCCCAGAGTGCCTTTTAAAAGTTTGGTAGCAATCGGTTCACCTCGTTGATGCCTCCATCAACACACAACACATAACTGCTTGGGTTTCCCTCTATTATATCTAGCTTTCTCTTTCTCGGAACAGTGTTCGCTCCACAAGCGTTGAAAGATTTTCCGCGCGATGTCTTATCGGACACAAATTTATTTGGAATGTGCTCTAAATTTCTTACCGAGAACGTTTTCGCTCACCTAAAAGTTGATATTTGACTATAAAAATCAAGCATGCAAAAATATTCTCGTTTATCGACATTATATATACACAAACATACACACGACCGCGCGTGCACGCGCGCACACACACATATATATATATATATATATATATATATATATATATATATATCCATTTTGATCTTTAAATGGTAAAGACGTGTGGAGCTTATAACCAATGAGAATTGAGCGCCTCTGAGCAGATTTCTTGAAGAGGCGCTATATAAATTTTATGATTGATTATGATTGATTGATTGAGCAATATTGCAATAGGTCTATTTGATTAAATAAGTTTAGTGAATAGCACGTGCGTGTCTAAATATTGACCTTAAATTGGAATCTAGATATTATTTAAATGATTTTAAATTTATAACTCGTCATGTTCCGGGTAAACAAAAGTGGAACTTATCATTATTATTACCATCATCGTCATCATCATCATCATCATCATCATCATCATCATCATCATCATCATCATCATCATCATCATCATCATCATCATCAACATCATCATCGTCGTCGTCATCATCATCGTCATCATCATCATCATCATCATTATCATGTTCACCTTCATCTTCATCATCATCATCATCATCATCATCTTCATCATCATTATATATGTTATCATTATTAAATTTTTTATTAGTAACTTTCCGGTTTATGGCGTTGGCGCACCAAACCCGTTACAAATTTTAACAGACTATGAGTCATCTTTTAAGTAGCGACAATAAGTGTACAATATATGAAGTTTTCCCAATCGACCTGCAACCTAACGATTGGAGGTGTAAGGCTGCTGCGGGGACTTGGTGTAACTGCAAGTTGTGAGTGAGTGAGTGAGGAACGGGTGTTTTCTATTAGTTGGTGCTGGATGTAAACGGCAAGTCCTACTATGCGGTGGTGAAGAGTCCAGAAACAGGATATGACAGCCTCATGCCTAAGGACGTAATAGAGGACGAATATGTAGGTTATAAATTGTTAAACAAACCAACAAATAATACAAATGTTTCAACAACCAAGGAAGCGGAAAGCGAGCAAGTGAGCAAGCGAGCGAATGATCGAGTCAAATAAACGAACGAGGGAGCGAGCGAGTGAACCAACGAGCTAGCGACTGAGTGAATGAGTGAGTGAGTAGGTGAGTAAGCGAGGAGTGAGCGAGTAAGTGATTGAGCAAGTGAGCAAGCGAGCGAATGATCGAGTCAAATAAACGAACGAGGGAGCGAGCGAGTGAACCAGCGAGCTAGCGAGTGAGTGAATGAGTGAGTGAGCGAGTGAGTGAGCGCGTGGGTAGGTGAGTAAGCGAGGAGTGAGCGAGTAAGTGAGTGAGCAAGTGAGCAAGCGAGCCAATGATCGATTGAGCAAATAAATGAACGAGGAAGCGAGCGAGTGAACCAGCGAGCGAGCGAGTGAGTAAGTTAATGAGTGAGCGCGTGAGTAGGTGAGTGAGCGAGGAGTGAGTGAGCAAGTGAGCAAGCGAGCGAGTGATGGAGTGAGCAAATAAGCGAGCGAGCGAGGAAGTAAACCAGAGAGTGAATGAGTCATTGAGTGAATGAGTGACTGATTGACTGATTGACTGAGTGACTGTGAGTGAGTGAGTGAGTGACTGAGTGAGTGAGCGAGCGAGCGAGTGATCAAGCAAGTGAGCGAGTGAGCGAACAAGTTAGCGAGTAAGCAAATGAGCAAGAGAGCGAGTGAGTGGATTATCTGGTACAGACCTTGGAGAGCGATGTCGTTGGCGATCAGTCCATCAACAAGTGGCTTTCTGCCGCTGAAGACGGAGCGCTTCGATGACCTGCTTCCCATCGCTTCCAGTAAGTTGTCTTTCTATCCGTCGATGGCGCACCAAGTCAAACTATGGTCTTAACAGAGTAGAAGGATCGTTTCTTGATTGTCAACTCAGCCTATCGATGAAGCAAGGCCTTGAAATTCAGACAGCTATTGATGACTGTCCTTTTATAGGATTTTCAACCGATGATTCTCTTCAATTCTTTTCTAAAAAGCCATTCAATTTAGGCGATTAGACATTTCATCTCGAAGATGAACAAGAAGATGTTAGCTAGCTTCTCTCTTTCTTCTGCTCGATGACTGAGCGAAAAAAAAGAATAAATTTACAGATAAATAAATAAACGAATAAACGAAAACGACTCCTAATCGTTATAATATGTCGAAATCTATACAGCGCCCAAAGAGAGATAAGTCCTTAAGAACCAGCTAAGGTGCTCAGTGAAGGCAATAATGGAAGACAGGTAAGGTAACATAGGCCGTGTTCCAGGTTAAGATCACAAGAGTCAGTCAGGTAGAGTCAGACAGCTACGGCGGATGGAGTTTAGAATGGGAACGGCGTGTGAGGTAAAGGGGAAGAGGAGGAACGAGGATTTGTGGAATAGGAGTGCTTTCAATTATGAATTGAAGATTTACGATGGGATCACAAGAGGTGTAGTGTTGGTGAGTTCGTAGCTAGGGTAGTGTGAGCAAGCAATTAATCGAAGACAAAGAAAGCGAGTACAACAAGGCGGCGGATAGTACATATTTATAACGCACTGAGAATAGAAATGAGTAAATCTGTTGAAACTTACTTTCAATGCATTGGATTCTCGCTATCGCTCTCTCAGCCGACTAGATTTCAGTTGACAAAGTTTCGGCCAAGTTCTTTTTATAACATGACGTATTCTACGTAAACTTAGTTTATCTGTGAATTCGTAATATCCGGAAAATACTCGCAAGACGCCTTCAACTAAAGATTTTGAACATGTTACGTTTAAAAATCTAGTAAATGCGACTTATTGCTAGGTCTGGTAGCGACATCTTGTGCTCGGTCTCGGTGTAGTCGTCGCCTCGAGCATGGAGCGACAACATCAGAGTCACGTCGAGATCTCGCGAGAACGTGAAAGCAACGACGCAGTCGGCGTAACCGTCGGAATTTAGCCAGCACGCACACGCGATTACTAAGACCGCCCAGGTAGAAGCCCAAAACGCCCTCACAAAGTCAATGAAAGCGCTCAGCAGTGGCGAGGCTGATGGACGGTTTGCATTAATTACTGCTTTGGGGCGATTTCGATTCCTTTGATTCTATCGACGACGCCGACGATGGAAAGGAGAGAGGAAGGAAGGGAGGGAGGGAAGCTGCGGCGCCTATTAAGGGCTACTTTACTGAAAGAAATCATTCTAGCGGGGCCGAGATGGAGGGAACATCCCCTCCGACCGTCGAACTAAAAAGGAATATTATGGCGACGACCCGAAGCGTTTTAACGCACTCAGGAAGCATGTCCAGCTTACGCTCCAGCGCAGTCAATCATAGCTTCAGAATGACTTACACACAGCCGTACAAAATCAGGCTCCATACAGGCGTATTATACAAGTATACGGTTCATATCTAACATGTTATACATGTATATAATCTTAAGTACACAGCATAGCATGATTGCTTGACCGGCGGCAGTTTTAGTAGGGGGAACACATGACTTGGGATTTGGGGAGAGGTGATTGGTGGGTTGTAGCTCTGGGGTGTTTCTGCTAATTGCTTCAATTGCTTTGATTCCCAACCTATTAAACCCATAATGTTACATAATATAGACCGATCTATTCATTTGCGGATAGCATATAATATATTATTGCAATATTTACAGTGAAGGACTAGTCTGTGCATTAATTGCGCGTGTCCTATACAGCCCGCTTTCCCCTCTTTACAAGCCGACCAATAATGAAGTCATGAGGTGAGGATATAATTTTATGTACCTTTTAACCTTAGCTGGTATAGCAGCAACAGTAACAGCAGACACTTTAACACTGGCCATAGAGTAGACATAGTGTGTTGATCTCTGTCTCTGTCTCTGTCTCTGTCTGTGTCTGTGTCTCTGTCTGTGTCTCTGTCTGTGTCTCTGTCTCTGTCTGTGTCTGTGTCTCTGTCTGTGTCTCTGTCTCTCACTGTCTGTCTCTGTCTGTCTCTGTCTCTCTGTCTCTGTATCTGTCTCTGTCTGTCTCTGTCTGTCTGTCTGTCTGTCTGTCTGTCTCTCTCTCTCTCTCTCTCTCTCTCTTTCTGGCTGTTCCATATTGTCGTGATTTGAATTCGTTGCAATAGTTTTAGATTATTTAACTTTTTCTTGAGACTTCATCAGCTGCATGTTGTCATGAGAGCAAATATGATTAAGTTCCTTATGATATGGAGTCCAGGCAGTTCTAGAATAATATTGCCACTGGGTTTTACTTTTGGCAGTGCGCGATAGGCGAGGCGAGTGTTTAGCGCGCAAAACTGTCAACTCAGCTATGATGAGTGCACTGACCGTCGTACATTGTCGGTGGGTAGATCAGATTGCGAGGGAGAGGAGTCGCCACCTGCTATCATATGCAGAGGCTAAGAAAATGAAGTCGCTAGCACTTCATACCATAACTGCCTCTATAGGAGTTAATTGTCAAATTTGAATTCGAGGGGTGTGTGAAAAATCTTACATGCCCGGATGTCCCAGCCGGAATTTCTTAGTACCTAAACCCGGTATGCGTTTTAAATAATTATTGTAGTGGGTGAGGATGTAGCCTACGTTTCCTCGATCCTTAGCTCAGCTGTGTCGTAAAATCGAACAATGTAGAATACTTACTGGAAAACTCGTTAGTTTTATTTTCAGAAGATTCATGGCTATAGCAAAAATTATGTCTTAACAAACACTGAAGTGACATGAATGAAAACTTAGAAGAAGAAAAAACAAAGTAAAAGTTTTCATTAAGAAAATAATTTCAAACCATGACTATAGGTAATTCAACTGTCCTTGGCAAGCCTGTAGCAATGACCCTTTGTAGCTTTGTCCATGGATCCATTTTTGCCCCACTTAAACCAACTAATAAAATACTTATCGACATTCCATATAGCGCGAGATTCGTGAAAGATGGTTAGATGGACCATTTATACCAATCATTAAGTTTTAATAAGTCACTAACAGGTGTAACAATCAACCTGTTTCTTCCACTGGTGTGACAGAGATTCATTTGACTGAACCCTCTCTCACGATCAGATGAAGAAACAGGAAATACCATTAACAGTGCTATCAAACTATTTAGCTTGTTGCACAACACTATATCATCACTTCTAATACAATATCGGCTGCTTGTGTAATAGATAAATACTGGCAAGACGATCGTTTCTCCGGAGGAGGCTAACACATGTTGAAATTATTTGAGTGGATGTGAAAAGGAAGATATGTTGAACCACTCTGCTGGGTGTTAACTTAACCCCAAGGTAATTTTGGAAATTAACTGGAGGGGTTTATAAATGAATTGGGGGTTGAGGATTGGGGGTTGAGCCCTCATACCCCCTCTCCCACAATTCAATCCTTGGGTTTGTTGACGTGACACTGGCCAATTGAAGCAAAATCTAGCTTGGTAAGCGTCAGTGCCATGGAGTACCACACCAGCCGAGGCCCACTGAGCCAGAGGCTGCCCGCTGTGCCCCGATTATCTATCAACTCAACAACTGATTCCCGAGCGAACCATAAATTTCCCAGTGCAAACACCGTGTGCGAACAACTTTATGTTGAAGATTTAGATAAAGCAGGAAACATTTCTGGATATATTTTCCTTTAAATGTTTGTGTACGCTTTTCTCAGAAGGGGCCGAATAACTTGTTAATTTGTTAGGCCCACTGGTTAATTGTTCATAGTGTGTTATGAACAATAAATTATAGTAACCTGAAATACTGTCGTGAAATTGCACGAAGCTAAATACATAAATCTTCGGCACCAAAGTCTTTCAAATTTACACGAGCCACTGTCAACTCAAAGTTCCATAGGCTACAAATATTCCCTCTTACCTGTTTGCTGTTTTCTTTCGCAGCCTGTGAATATCACAAAGAAAGTGATGTACTGACTCTACAGGAGTAGGATATGATTAAGTGTTTCCATAGGCGTAATTTGTGGAGGTACGATGGGTACCCGTACCCCCAAATTTTGGACTTGGGGTACCGTACCCCATTTTTTAAACAATGCCAATCAATAGGCCTATCATATTATTGAGTCTTCCCAGTGATCGCAGTCTCCGCCTTAGCTTCGTGTATGTAAGAAATTGGAACTCCCCCCACACACGGTTTTGATCAAAGTTAGGCCTACGTCCCTGAATGTTTGAAATGTTTTATCAAGCAATTGAATAAAGGACAGGCCTATTATTACGCAAAATAGAAGTTCGCTTGAACATCTTTTTGAGTTCTAAATGGTTGTCTCTTAACTTTCGTAACACAGCAACAGTTGTTCATATGGTCGAAAACTCGGTCTAAAACCTCTGGCTTTGGCATTCTAGAGGAAATCTATTGGCATTTTTTGCTACCGGTACTCTTGAATTCCTTATAGCCTCTCAGCGTTGATATCCAGAAACAGCAAATGGCTGTAAATTTACTCTGTCAAGAGTATTTATATAAAATTTACTCTTCGTATATTTGGCATCTGAATGTTGTACTTGTTGTATGTACGGTTAGTAAATGGGGGGGGGGGGTGTTTGCAAAGTACATGTAACGACCCTCATGATCAGTGTTGCTGTCGCAGTGTCTTAACTGCGAATGATTCTCTATTGACTCGCGAGGTGGCGCACGGCAGTTGGCCAACTTCTAAAACTGCGATTGGTTTTGCTGGCACTTCCTGGCGAGTGTTCATGCATGAAATCGGTTGATTTGAAGCAAAGATCTAATTAGCACTGAACTGTAGGCCTATCGTTTATTCTGCAATTTTCCATTTGAAGCCTATAGAGCCTACAATAATACTTCCCTGCCATGGCATTCTGAAGCCCAAATAGGACTCCATATGGGACCCGTATAGAGCCCTTATGGGTCCCATCTAAAGCCCATGAAAATGTTGGCAGGGTTAAACTCACTCCATTTTCCCTCTGTTATCGCGTTCGCACTGAATGTACGACGGCGAGGAACCTCCTATTACGGGATCTGGTGAGAGATATTATGTCCACACTCAGCTGTACTCTTACCTCTCTGCAAACAACCTGCTTCCGCCTCTTCAGTCGGGATTCAGACAATTACATTCCACGGAAACAGTCGTCCTGAAAGTCTATAATGACCTTGCCCTTGGTGCTGACAAGGGATATGTTACTGCCTTAATACTTCTATAGGTCTATCTGCTGGTTTTGATTGCATAGTCAACTGCATCCTATACCTAAAGTCTTGTAACAATCCTTTGGTATCTCGACCTGGTACTAGAGCCCTGCGCCGGCCGCGCCGCGCCGCCGCCGCCGACATTTCGTGGGCGCCGCCGCCGCCGATTTTTGTTTGTCGGCGCGCCGCCGCCGCCGCCGCCGACAATCTGTCGGCGCGCCGCCGATGCCAGTTTTATATGCTTAATTGTTATTGTTGCATTTTTCATGTTTTGCATGATATTGCAAAGATAAGCAAACTATTCTCAGAAATGGCACTTTGATTGGTAGGAACTCGTGTGTTAATGAAGAAGATAAAGAGTGAACTTAGCTAATTACAATGTTTGTGGTCTTTACCTTGATACCAAGAATGCATTGTCTTCCTGACAAAATTCGTTTTCCTTATACTTTGATCATCTTGTCTTTGTGCCATGATATACACACAGTCATTTAAAGCGATATCTTGTTGCAAGTAGCCATTGTTTTGATACATCTGTTCCTGTTGCCATTTCCTTAATACCTTGACAACAAAAGCAACATGCAATGCATGTCTTTGTATGTGTACTACAGTACTACAATATTCCCTCATTCGTTACCTTCATGTTGAATAGCTTCTATAACTTATTGATTGTAGTCTTTGATGTCTGTGGTCTTATTACAATGGTGTAAATTTTTGGCTTAATATTGTAAGATTAGAGGAGTTTATGAGTGCTATTAATCAAGATATGCCATTTAACAAATTCCTGCAGAAGGGAAGATATAATTGATTAATACTTTTGGCTGGAATCTATTCAGGTAAGCTGTATCAGTTGACACAGGTTTTGACTTAGTACGTATAGTATCAAGAATGGTCTTTTTCAGTTTAGTCTGATAGAAACAATGGTCTATATGTGGAAACTTTAAATGACGTGGCACCAATTCAAACGGGCAGCAGACCACCTGGTAAATTCATTGAAATATTAACAGGAGTGAGGCCACTCGGCGCAGTGTATAGGAAAACGTATATGTTTACATCTCACTTCATGGCTTCAGCAACCTCTCTTACTGGGAGGATGCTGTTATCCAGCATCTCCCATGTGACTTGGTGTGTAGGCTTACACTGTATCAGTGCATTTGCAAGTGTATTCATGCAATATGCAAATGCATGTTGCTTCATCTGATTACAATTGCCAATACCTATACAGATGTGCAGTGTAATTAAGGATGTTCATATTTGTAAGGCAAATGTCTGAAGGTGTCTTCTCTTTCAGTCCCTTTATATGTAGTTGAGCTTCAGTGTGATGGAGTGGCTTTAGAGAACTTGGCCCTCTTGACTGGTCACAGGACCAACGGCTGTTCAACTCTCATAGTGACTCACATGGGCGTCCGGAGGAGGAGCAAGGGGAATTTGCTCCCCTGGATTTGTGAATAGATTTTCAATGCAAAAACATCATTTGGCCCCCGTTGAAAAATTTTCCCCCTTAGAAAAATTTGCCCCCCCCGAAAAATTGCCCATGGTGCCTCATGTTTCTGACTAGGGCACGCCGCGCCGCGCCGCGCCGACGCCGACATTTTGTTGGCGCCGCCGCCGCCGATTTTTGTTCGTCGGCGCGCCGCCGCCGCCGACCAAAAATGACCGGCGCGCCGCCGCCGACACTATGACGTCGGCGCAGGGCTCTACCTGGTACTAGCCCCTATTGATTTGTCTCCTGCCTCTCTAATCGCACTCATTCGAATCAACTCCCTCACCCATGGGCGGCGATCTAGGGGGGATCGAGGGGGACATGACCCCCCCACCTTTAAGAGTGAGGGGGACACGCCATACATTTGCCCACCCCCCACCCCAATTTTGAAGAAACACCAAAAAAGGCCAAGAAATGTAATTGGGCGTGAGGGTTTTCACTGCCTTTTTGACCAGACGAGGTAAAAAGTCAATTTTTTAGGAGAAGTGTCCCCCGAAAATTCTGTGAAAGAAGAAATTCGGTAAACAATGTATTTCTGAGACGAATTGATAAGTTGTAAAAAGGTCAATGACTAAAAAAAGGTCACAACTTTTTTTGCAGATGAATTTATAGAAAAGTCTAAAAGTTTTTGGTTTTTGTGTATGAATTCCTGAAAAGTAAAAAAATTGGGGGGACATGAATTCCTAAATAAAAGGTCGTCCACCAGACCATGGCCGCCTTTGTCCCCCCCCCACCTCTCAGCAGGGACGTCATTTCAGCTTTTTTCAGGGGGGGGCAAGGACGTCAAAAAAGAGGCAAAAATTTTTTTCGCGCTCCGCGCGAAGAAATTTTACAGCTTTTCAGTGTTTTTTCACAATTTTTTGGGGGAAAATGCATAATGTGCCCCTCCCTCCACTGTCAAAGAGGTGTGGTCTTGTGAAAAAACCTATGCAGACTCTAGTTTGTTAATAGTATATAATAATTCCATGAATTTGAGTATCATTTTTTCCTTTTTTACCCCTTTCTTCTTCCTCCTTTTCTTGTTCCAGCTTTTTCATTTTTTTTTCAAAAATCAGGGGGGGGGCAAATGCCCCCCCTTGCCCCCCCCCAAATGACGTCCCTGCCTCTCAGACAAGATCGCCGCCACTGCCCTCACCCCACAAGGTTTTGTTCATTCTCTATATGTACCACTGCACTGTCAGCCATTGCCTCTCGTCATGGCATAGAAATCCACCTCTATGCTGATGATAAACAAGTCTATGTACATTTGGCATCTGCGAATAAATGAGGTTGACTTCGTGCCTGCATTGATGACATCATGCCATGGAGTCTGTTCATGCGCCTTAAGGTTAACCCCGAAATTGGAGCTCATTGGGTTTGACCTTTCCTCGACCTTCTTCAGTATGCTGAACTCTCACTCTCTACATGACTCTCACTCTCTACATGACTGCCAACCTCTTATGTCTAAACCCTTCAAAAACAGAATTTGATCGCATAGTTCACTGCATCCTACCTACAGTCTTGTAACAGTCCTTTGGTATCTCGATCTGCAGTGTTTAATCTATAGTCCCCGCCTTCTAATTAGGGCCTATTCTCGCCCAAAACGACACCCGCCTTGATAGCTGCTCTGGCCTACTCTCTTGATTTGGACCTCTGGAAATCGGACTTGGAACCCTTTTGGACTAGGGTCCCAAAAAAACCTCTGATTTGATTTGGCCTTCTGGAATCTGGACTCGGACTTCTCTTGGTTTACTCTCTGGAAACACCCTCTGATTTGACGTAGCGCTCGTGAATACTCTGGTGCCCTGCGCTTGGCCTTCGAGTGGCGCTTCAGAAGTTTGGAGATAACGATTACTATCACTGACGTAAACTTGTCCAAAATATTGTTATTCATTCCACACTTGTTGCATTGGGTGTACAATCCATCTCAATTATTGGGGGGCACATGCCGGTACCGGCCCGCTATGGTCCGCTATTCCGGGGTCCGCTATTCCGGGGATCCGCCGGAATATACATACATACAACATATATACATGCATACATACATACATGCATACAAACTTGCATACATAGGGGTCTACATACATACATGTATACATACATTCATGCACGCATGCATGTATGTTTGAATGTATGTGTGTATGTATGCATACATAATATACATGTATGTATTCATGTATGTATACATACATACATGTATGTATGCAAGTATGTATATATATATATATATAAACATGTATGTATGCATGTGTGCATGTATGCATGCATGTTTGTATGCATGTATGTATGTATGTATGCATGTATGTATGTGTTATGTATGTATATTCCGGCGGATCCTCGGAATAGCGGACCCCGGAATAGCGGACCCCGGAATAGTGGACCGGAACCCACGTGCCCGGATGCCCACTGCCTTCTAAATAGAAGGCCGTGGGCTGCCCCCAGAGTCTACGCCTATGATTACTATTACTAATAAGAAGTACTTAATCACGTAGATTTAATAAGAATCATTACATAGGCTACTTGAGTCATTTTCCGGTATTTGGCTAAATTGGAAATACGGCTGTCCCGGTCATTTCTCAGAAAACAATACCTAGTCTGATCATTCTAGGTGATTAGATTAAAACATTATTGATCAGTCAACAATTTAAGACATTTGAAAGTAATTCAAAGCAATAAATAAATTTATTAAAATTTATTTTGAATTTAAAATGTTCTACTCCGTTACCGTACCTATAGGCCATAGGCCTAGTACTTATTGCCTTCGTCTAAAATGTCAATATGACTTGTATTAAACCAAAATAATCGTGTGTTTCTTTTGTATTAAATATAATTTTATGTTTCTAAATACAACTTGGTGAACCGGATCTTCAATTTAATTTTGTAGAAATTTTTTTAACTTGTCCCCAGAAAATTATGTCTGCTCCGTTACCATGTAAAAATTATCTCGTATCTCACAAACTTTCTATTTCTTTGGGCGCGCACCTTAACTCGTCGCTTCTGTGACGATCTATGTAGGTAAGTATGTCTTAATACGCGACCTGAATGCTAAGACAAATTTCTTACTAATTTTCATTTATTTCGTACCTAATGTGTTTTTTTTATTATACATCCACTCCGTTACTGCATTTCAGTAATGATTCTGAATAAATTTAATTGTAATAATATTTTTAATAATGTTTATAAGCAATATGATGAGTTTACCGACGATTGATGTAGACGCATGAAACATAGGCCTAATATGGTTTTTACCGTGCTGATACACAATTTGTCCACTCCGTTACTATAAATGTGATCCTTGAGGTACTAAAATTTATTCCACTCTCAGGATAAGTCGTCTACTTAAATTATCATTTCTAATGGAATTTATTTAACAATATAATTATGACATTTTTAACAATTTTTTGTTTCGGCAGACTGCTTTTTCAAGTTCACTTTTCACATTCTGTGCTCAATTCTCGACAGATAGTAACGGAGCGGACTTATTGTATGGTAATTTTTTTATGTAATTTTGATGTTTTGAGCAGATTTGTAATGCAACATCATAAATATTTTAATGTTTTCTGTTTATTTGATCACTGGGAATGATTGGCTCAAGTGATTTTTATTTTGTTTTTTTGACAACAAATATACATTCAACTTTGCATTGATTAGGTCCCATTTTTTTTCGTAACGGAGTGGAAGTTTTTATAAAATAAAAAATGTGATGAAATTAAATAATCATTTGTATTGTAATTTCTTTTGTATTTATTTTATAAATATTAATACTAAAACATATGGCATGTCACATTACGCAGCAGAAAGCGGTCTACTATATACACATAGCTCATATGTGTTTTGGTAACGGAGGAGTAACGGAGTGGACAAATATTTTAGTGGGCGATTTTTCTGCTAAAAACTTCACAAGTTTACAAATTAATTCAAAACCAAATATATATTTGTGAAATAGAAATATTCAAGATTTGATCCAAACAAAAATCAATGTAATTTGCAAAAAATTTTTACTTTTTCAATAAGTGAATGTGAAATGTTACCGGAAAATGACTCACTTATTTATTGTAGCCAGTGCGAAACTAACTTATGAATAATTATGCTATTGACTTCCAGCGTTACTACTCCTTGGTTTTTTTCACAAGATCTTGGGTTTTTCTATCCGAACTTGGGAAATGGGTTTTTTCTTGGAGACATTGGGTTTTTTGCTTGGGTTTTTTCTTGTTTTATTGAAACCCTATTTTTCATTAATTAAATCAATGTTTGCAACGGTCTGGATGATCGAAGTCAATAAATAATGGAGCAATATCATGCCAATATGCGGATAAGCCTGTGCTCTACGAGTCTATTACTGTATTTAGAATATAACTCTAAACTTCTAAAGACTGAATGTGCTATAGGGGCCTACTAGTCTATTGCTATAGTTAGAATATAACTCTAAAGACTAAAGGAGACTGCAGACTCAGACTGCACTGTTTCGAAAGTTCTCCTGAAGTAAACAGTTGCCCTTTTTTTAAACTTAAGAAATAATATTTTGAGTTTCAGTCTTTAATCTTTATTCTTGTTTAAAAATATAAAACATGTGCGATTCGGACTCTGATGAAAATAAAACATGTAGCCTATATAAGCATTTTTAATTTGCTTCGATTATTAACTAGGCTAATAATTTTTTTAGCAATTAACGATTGCCCATAAAATTGTAAAAATGAAAGATAGTAATAAGATAGAACAACATTTTTTATTTCAGAAATGGTATGACTGCATTATATTGTAATTATTATTATACATATTGTCTTAAAGTTCGTTTATTAATTTCCAAAAATTGGCAGAAAATCTACCTTGGGTCTTCTTGGGTTTTTTAAATGTCCAAACTTGGGTTTTTTATTTTTCTTGAGTGGTAACACTGTTGACTTCTGTTGTGCGCAGTACTGCTAGAAGGATTTCACAACAATGGTAAGTTTCGCTTCTAATATTAACTGAAAATTCCAAATGTTAATTGTTTGTGTTCTTAGAATGTCTAACCGACTTACAGGTCTTATCGGAGTATTTTTAAATTTTGTTATAATGTAATTAGCCGGTGTAACTTCACGTTGTGTGGAGAGCACTTCACACCGTTGGACTCGGATATTGCTATGTTCTGAAGAACATTCACAGCTGTTTTGGAGCCTGAAATAAATGGTGCATAAATGAAGTAGATCTGATATCGAAATGGGGTTAAATTATATACATAAGATTTGTCGGCAGATCTTTAACGAAAAAACATCACGAAACGCAACACCAATTCTCTGCCGCACGCTTGAAAAATTCATCGTGAAACGATTTTCCCACCCCATTTTGCTCGAACCTGAGTTAAACCAGAACTTCAAGGACCAATACGCCTTTCGCCCGACTGGCTCGACAACTGCAGCCTTAGCTGCCTTAACCACCAATCTCACTGAGCTTCTCAGTGCGAATCCGTATGTACACCTCATTGCATTGGATTTCTCCAAGGCTTTTGATACAGCGAGTCACTCGAGCCTGGCTGCGCAGCTTACAGGAATGCAGATACCGGATTTTATATATAATTGGATCGTGGCCTTCTTGGAGGATCGGGGCCATAGAACTACGTTCAATGGCCCCACCTCGCCTATGATGTACATTAACTCTAGTATTGTCCAGGGCTCGGGTTCAGGCCCGATTCACTTTTTAGTAATAATATCCACATTAAAGACGATCCATACTGGAAATAGGATATTAAAATATGCTGATGACAGCTACCTACTAATACCCTCAGTAAATAGCGCCACTGTCCCTCCCGAGCTAGAGCATGTAATAAATTGGGTGAAGACATGCAATTTAAAAGTTAACCCTAAAAAGATGTAAGAGATGATCGTTACAGGGAGGCGAGGGATTGAGGGTATAACACCACCACCCATTCCGGGTGTGACCAGAGTAAATTCCATGAAGGTTTTGGGGGTAACAATCACAGACACCCTTAACTTTGAGACGCATATAGCCATTATATGTAGCAAGGCGAGACAATCTATGTATGCCCTGCGAATACTGAATGCCCATGGGCTATTTGGCCCTTGGCTTTGCGATGTAGTACGTGCGACCACGGTGGCTCGCTTGCTGTATGCATCCCCTGCATGGTGGGGCTTTGCGAGCCAGACGGACAGGGGTAAGCTTCAGTCTGTTATAAAGAGATTGATTCGTCATAAATACCTCCCCGGTGACAGTCACACCTTTGAACAAATGTGCCTTAAAGCCGACACTCGTCTGTTTACGACGGTTCTAGGAATTCCTGGCAATGTCCTCCACGAGCTACTTCCACCTAAAAAACTTTTGGCATATTCTCTCCGGCCCCGTTCTCATGACCGAGTTTTACCAATAGCTGATAATAATATGAAAAAACTTTTATATGTAGAATGCTTTATTCATATTGACTTGATGACAGTTGTTTACATGTTGTATGTACACCGGAGTGCGTCTTGCAGCCGGTAAAAATAAAGAATATACTTACTTACTTACTTAACATTAACTAGCCTCGCCGGCACATTTTACAAAGTCAAGCTGCACACACATAATGAAAAAGACTCGGGGTGATTTATCGTTTTAATGTCCAAAATGCATTTAGTCGTTTACCTTTATAGTTATCAGGTAGTATTCTATCGTTTTAACGTCCCCAAGTATTCTGCCATTAGGCCCTGTAGCCTATCGTTTCATCGTCCTAAATGAAATATGCAGACGAACCCTTATGGAATAGGGGTAGGCTAACAGTAGTTTAATAATGCGTTAAAAACGACAACTTTGCAAAGAAAATTCTTACTTAGAATAGGTTTATCACAACAAACGACCATTCGAAATGCTATTCATCTCGAGAAGGGAACTAACCAAAGAGGTCCAGTATCAGCTTTGGCTTCTTATTTATTCACTTGAGTATTTGTCCGTCATATATGACAGGTTGATAAAGAAAATGAATGGATTAATAGGAAGAGAAAAGAATTTACCAAGTCTGTCTGTGCCTTCATTCCCTCACTCCTTGTTTATATAACCGCTGTGTGTAGAGGGAGAGGTAGGGCATATTGAGGTGACCAATCTATGCTAACCTCCATCAACCAGCCCTCAAGTCGTGTGCCATATTGAAGGACTTATGCCAGGAGGGAAGGACTGGGGAGGGAGAGGTAGGGCGTATTGGACATGACCAGTCGATGCTTCGCCCCTCAACCTGCCCTATTGGATGGAGTGAAGGAATTAGAGGGAGGGAGGGACAGGTAGAGGTAGATTACTGGGAACTTTTCTCAATTTTGTTGACGTGAAATGCGCACATCTGTACTTTTAATGTGATGTCAACGTTATTTCGATTTCTGGTCGTAGAAATACGATTACATGACATTCATTCAATAACCATGGGCTCAGTGCCCGTAATTGACATACATACTTCATTTCTTTACAACATGTTCTTCCCACCAGCACATCAATATGCATTTGCGTAGATGCTGATGTCATGTAAGTAAGTAAGTAAGTAAGTAAGTATATCCTTTAATTGTACCAATTGCTAACCGCACTTTGGTTTACATGTAAGTCACAGTTATGTATTAGGAAAACCTAATTGTCCATAACAAAGAATTATAAAACAAGGAAGTAATAATAAATCATAATAATAGTTATAAAATGCCAAAAATCAGATAATTTTGTTATCATTACCGAGATAATGATAATTAAAATTGACTAAATAGAAAAAATAAATTGAATGAATGTGGTCTTTTGGTTCTGCGCAGAACTGAACATGAGAATAATTTCGCATGCAAGTGCTCAGCTCATGTGTAATGAGATACTTCCTTGATTATCGACAGCTTTCAGGCCTGATGAGGATCTCAACCATAATACCAGGGCAGGCCTCTAACCTTACAACAGATATTGTTATTCCAGTAAGGTTGTCAGAGTAAAAACCTTTTGCTATGAAAAAGTGGTGAATGTGTATGAACAACACACTATGGTTATTCTGATTTTCATATAGGGTAGTGGAATTGCCTTGTTACATCCATGGGCGTCCGCAGGAATTTTTCTGGGGATCTAAATTTTTCAAGAGGGGGGGGGCAAAATGACGTTGTTTCATAAGCCATTCACGAACATAGAAAACTTGACAACTTTCAAAATCCAGGGGGGGCAAATACCCCCCTTGCCCCCTGCGGACGCCCACGGTTGCAGCACCAAGTATGAAAGCCAGAATGACTATGTAGCATGTTGCCACAGGAGGGTTGACCAATTGTTTTGGTAGAGAATGACAAAGTAATGACACACAAGGACATTGAATGATCAAGTGAAAGCCAAGATCATCATAGTGAAACCAGTCTTTATCAACCTCTTGGCTGCCAGATATTTCTAAGTTAAAGGACCACTATTTGACTGGATACTCTTGCCCTGCCTAGTTTTATCCGATTGATGAATAACAGATGCCTGTTTTCCCAACTGACTTCAGGCATGGGACAAAGATGCACACTTATTAATGTGTGTGTTATGGGTAGGGCATCAATTCAGTCAGGCTAATGTATGTTACTTTCCTACTTTAGCCTCATACTACTTAATCATAATCCTGATAGGAGAGTTTCGTGGTCCACTTGACAAAGACCTTGCTATATGTAATTGTTTTTAGTCTATTACAATGAGAGTGTGTTTAATGATGGCTGTCCAAAAGAGCTAGAATTGCCTGATATCTATGGATGACAATAATGTGGACCTTCAAGTTTTAAAGGCTTCAGAAACTGGAGTACTTTAAGCTTTCTTTGGGTCTGTGAATGAAAAGAAATGGGATAATTATTTTTAGTACTGACCTAATGTGAACTATGTACAACATTTTGGCTTCCATTTCTTAGCAGCTTTTCTAACAACTCCCAGTTCAAGTTTATAGTCATTGGGAAAGTTTTGGAGATTTCTTTACAGTTATATTATAATTAATTACATGTATACATTTTTCAACTAGTTATTATGCTGCTTAATACACAGTAATTATCATCAAAGAAGATATTTGCAGTACATGTGTTAAAAGTTTCTGATGACTTCAGTTCATGTTCAGTCAGATACAGCTTATTGTTAATATCCTGCTTATTTTGAACCTAGGATATATCGAACTGTTGACGATGGTGCATTAGACTTCGTTGTAACGAAGTTTTACTGTATGTGTTGTCAGGTAAACTTGCGAGTCTAGGTACTATTTTTAGACTTGAAGTCAGAATTGGCTGAAACACTGTGGCTGAAAACTCTGGCCACCTGTATCTGTTTGGCAGAATGTTGCTGAATGATCTACTATAAAGTCTGAGTTGTAGGCCTGTCAATCAGTGAAGAAATATTTTTCGGTGTCGGGAAGGGTTGACTGACTGGCCGTTGTTCCATCTTACCACCTGTACTGACTCCAAGCCATTAGCAAATGATGACTAACTTGGAATGAGGCCTTAGTGTATAGATTTATTACAAATCGGAACCGGCAAATAAATGGCCTATACTCTCTGGAATCGGCAAACAACTGAAATCGGTTATGCCCTAGTAAGAATAAGATTTTAGACTGGCCTGTCTGACCTATAAACCCTCACAATGAACACTCCTACGTACCTTCAACCGCTAGTTTCTCCATACATTCTGTCCTGTAGTCTTCAAACTTCGATTATGGGTCTTTTGGCTGAGCCTCAGTTTTCGCACTGTCGTGGGCTCTCGTGCATTGCGTGTTGCCCCCAGGAATGAAATCGACTACCAATGTTTATCCATTGCTCAAACTCCTTTTCTTCTTTCAAGAAATGCGTCAAGAGTCACCATTTCTCACTGGCCTTCGAACATCTGGATATCTAACTGCACTTCACCTGGCGACATACTAACCGCGCCTCTGATTCACATTTCTCTGTGACTTTGCACACATATAAAATGTTTGTAATGATGATAATTATATAATAATGTTCGTAAGTTAATGTTTGTTCTTTGCTGTAGCATCGGCCAAAGAAAGACAACGTTCGACAGTTTATGACGTTTACTCGAGCATGTGAAAAAACAGCCATCAACTGCCTTACTGTACACGACTGGAACTTAGACATTGCCGTAGACAACTATTTTCAGTTTCCAGAGCGATATCGTCGTGACCAAAAAGTTGTGCTTGATAGAAGAAAGATAGAACAGCTTTTCTTTAAATACAAAGGTGGGATTTGTCTGGTTTTCTGTACAATAAATATGACGGGTTGTAACTGCCATTAACAACTAAAACTGGTTTTTTCCAGGCCAGGGGATTGTGATTTAGTTTGTGATTTTGCTTACCAACTAGCTTCAGTTGTGCATAGTACATTATGTTAAGGGTTCTATAAACATTCTTAGTTCAGACAATTAGAATGCATGGCTGTAGCTGTAAATATGGTTTTCACATATGAAATATAGATTTACATTTTACAGTTGGAGTTCATTGTAAAATGTCAAGTTCTGATTTGTAAATTGCGATTGTAAAATACAAATGTATATATTGCCACTCAGAGGAAACCTAATCACTGTGTGTGTTAGTCCTTGTGATGTTAATTATGTCAGCTTTTGATTTATTTAGCTCCATTAGATTTATTGCCAGTTTCAACCTATTATTATCAAATTGAGCTTATCGAGTCATTATAAAGTAAGTGAGTAAGTATATTCTTTATTTTTACCAGCTGACAAAACGCACTCTGTTGTAAGCTAACCTTACATGTAAAATAGCAGTTTGCAATTTACAATTTCCGGTTAATTCAAATACAGAATCCTAACCAAGAAAGTCTTTCTCATTACGCTATCAGCTTTGGATAACAAACAAACAAACAAAATCCGTTTATTAGAACAACCCAAAACAAAGTACAATTATGTTGTCAAGGCTAAGTAAGGTGGGAGTTTTAATGGGATGCCCCTAAGGGATGAGTCCCGCTAATTGGGGCTGAACGGATATATGTGATGAATGATAACTGAGATAAGAGGAAGTTTTGTGTCAGCTTAATTAATGCAGGGTCAATGGTCATAATGTCATCAAACATGGCGATAGTTATCTGTCAGAATATCTAGCATGGCGATAGTCATCTATCAACAGGAAATAGGTAGAAATTTAGTCTGAGCGTAGAGATAGTAAAACAGCATTCGAATGTCAAGTATTTACACTGTGGGCCAAGCCATATAAGTTCGATTAGTCAAATATTAGATTTTACACAGCGAGCAATTATGTAGAGCAGTAGGCTACAGTGATAATGCTAAGGATTTACCCTGTAAACGAAGGAAGGGTAAAAACAGCTCTCAAATTCCAATGATTATCATTCTGGCAGATATACATTCAAACAGTTATGCAGTCAGCTTTGGATAATATCCGATCGTGTGCTTTTGGCCGAAGGGTATATACAGTTTTCTTTCTTAGACGTAATAATCCATGTTTAATTATATGATAATGCTTAATTTAATACATGATTAGTTGATTTTGTAAATATCCTTTATTTAAGACTTTGATGATGAGATTATACTAATGCAGCTCATCATTTAAGCAGGCCCTTAGCCAGAAATAAAGAGTAGGGCGTCCAAAAGCATTCAAAGTCATGACCACCCGATGCCGTGAGCGTATGGAGTCGCGACCGCCCGATGCCATGGGCGTATGGAGTCGCGACCGCCCGATGCCGCGACCATACGAGTCCGACTGCAAAAGTCTGCAATGCCCCTACACTGAATGACTTTTGGGTTTTGATCACAATTGTAACAGTTTTGTTTTATATGCAATGGTACAAACAACAATCTGTTGACTTCAGATTGTAATTTTTAATTCCCTTATTTGATTATTATAGCCTAGGGAACAGACGTTACTTGTTATCAATCCAAACCCCTATAATCATTCATAAGGTCAAGGTATTTATATAGTCAAATCAGTTACCAATTACCATGAAACAACCTCATCTAATTGGCACTTAATTACACCTATCCTAGGTCATAAATAGCTGCTAGAGAAGTGTTTGGGGGGCCCGATAGCGCATTGGAAAACATCTGGCGTAGAGTGTGAGAGGTACAAGGATCGAGTCCCATAGGCGGACATGCTTTGTAGGCTGCAATTTGCGCCGTGTATTGCAGGCTGTCTGTTCTGTTAGTAGTTAACTAGTTAAGATTTATCGCATAACATGTACATGTACAGCGCAGTGCATTTGCAGGCGCTTAATTAAAGAATAAATATTATTATTATTATTATTATTATCTTGTGTGAGAAAAGGAACATCGTTACACAGATGAAGGGGAATGGATTATACATTATAGCCTATCACATTTAGGACGTCTTGTCCATGCACAATTTATGGCCGACCAAAGTGGCTGGCTAAGGGCCTGCGCTTACGCGGAACGCGTTGTAGAAATAATTCGGCAACCCGTCCAATCGGCAACCCGTCCAATGCGTCCATGCACAATTTATACCCAACCAAAATAATTTTCACCCGTCCAAAGGACGCGTGGACGTATGGCTGGCTAAGGGCCTGCATTTAAGTGTTAAGTACTTTGCGTAATATGCTGTCTATTGAGTTTTCGTTTGAGAGCATTCTTAGGGGCCTCTGTGACCATTTAGGTCAAAATCCGGTAGTGTGTATTGAGCAAGGGGCTTATATTCATTCATTAGTTTATATTGAGCAAGAAGCTTACTTTGTTTCTGACTGATGTCTTTAAACTGCAGATCCTCATGAGGAAGATAAAATCACAGCTGAAGGAATGATGCGATTTCTCGATGACCTTAGTCTTAATCCAGAAAGCCGGACAGTTCTGATACTGGCGTGGAAGTTCGGTGCTGCCACGCAGTGCGTTTTTACAAAAGATGAGTTCATCAACGGTCTTCTTGAACTGGGGTAATAATTGTTATGTGTGTAATTTAATACCAGCAAACTCAGCTATAATGAGTTCACTGACCATACACTGTCGGTGGGAAGATTAGACGGAAAGACTCGCTGTCTTTGCCAAGCTAAGAAAATTAAGTCGCTAACACTTCATACCCATGGCTGCCTCAGGGATAGCTTAAGGGACTGCTCTTCGACTTCTGTTTGGGTTAATTTATTCAGGCTTCAGATTTAATGCAGCAACTTATGTAGCACTAGTATGTTATGCAAAAGGTATAGACTTGTTTATTTGTAATGCTGTAAATACTGATGCGACAGAAAGAAACCATGCAAAATCATTTATTTTGACTTTATCTGTGTAAAAGAGTTGGTCAATTTCCTGAGACAGTTACCTCCCAATGGAGCCGTGAATCTGCTGAACACTCTGTATCATGGAATTGGCATTCGACAATTTACCAGATGCCTAAATCATGAGTTGAAACTGATCAAGACATGAAAATTTAATAAGAGTTAGAAAAAGGAAAGCGAATAACAGTTTTAGGTTGTTTAGATGAATAAATTAAGAAATAATTTTTCTGATGTAGCGTCGATTCACTTGAACGACTAAAGGCGAAATGTTCGTCTCTGGAACAAGAAATCCGTGATCCAGCTCGACTGAAAGAATTTTATCAATTCGCTTTCAATTATGCTAAGAATCCCGGACAGAAATGTTTAGGTAAGTGAGCTAGTGTCTGATTTCGGTCTGTATCTCTAAAAGCTGTGTGAAAGTGAAGGTGAAAATCAGATTAAAATTAAGTAAATCTCTTGTCAGAATACGTCATCTCAGGACATCGGACTATTTGAATATTCAGCTTGTGTTTGTGTGTGCGTGTGTTTGTGTGTGTCTGTGTGTAGGTGTGTGTGTTTTTGTGCATCTATCATTCCAGAGGGTGGAAACTCACATCTGAACCAGAATAGAATGATATTTCAACATTTCCGCTCCACTAGCAGCTCTCGCCCAACTTTACTGTAAAACGATATATCGAAGGTACAGTTTCAGATGTCCTTAGTGGAAAACCAAAAACCATTTAGTAATTCGGTGTTCTAAGTAAAGGGGAAGCGAAAAAGGCCAATAAGATGAGAACCTGAGAACTTTTGTTTATACAATGCTATACGATACAACTGTATTCGATACAATATAATACAACTGTACTTGATATTGCCCTCACTCGAAAGTTCAGAAATGCACCCATGACCATACGACAGAACATTGATGGTGCTTAGGAATTGTGTGTGAAGGACTTGCTCAAGGTCCTTACACTGTGGCCATAGGCTCAAACCCATAGTCTGCGTTAGAGGCTGAGCTCTGTATCTGTTCAGCTACAATGCCATGCTGATGCTATACAAGTGAGTGATTTTATTACCAGCATACAAAGGAATGGGTGAGCAGTAAGACTAGGATTCGTCATCGTAATTATAAACTTCAAATTTCTAAAGCGTCACTTGAAAGCTAAGCACAGGAAATCAGCTCATTCACGAGTGCTAATAATCTGGTTAAGCCAGATGAAGTATCATTAAGCTTTATCAGCTGAACTGTTAGCAACACATTGCAGAGGAATTAGATTTTAACATGTTGCATTTTGTACTTTGCTCACAGATTTAGATATGGCCATTGCTTACTGGAATATCGTGTTGCATGACCGGTTTAAGTTCCTGGATCTATGGAGCACCTATTTGTTGGTGAGTTTTATCTTGCTGCGTAATATTTAACATTTTTGATGAATATGTGTTTATTCATTCATTCTCATAACGAACATTTATATAGCGCCTCTTCAAGAACTACTCAGAAGTGCTCCCAACTCCAGCACCACTGAATAGAGCGGTCTTATGGCGAGAAGAAAAGGTTCTTGGGAGCAAGCGGAGTGCTAGGGGAAGGCTATTCCTGGTTAAAGGGCCCACCACCGAGAAAGAGCGATGCTGCTTGCTGCTGTACAGGTGAAAGGAACAGACGAGTGAAGGGATTGAGAGCCCCGTGTGCAGAGGTTTGTTTAAATGTATATTTAGTGCAAAATGTTGTATGTAGAGAACAGCAATGGAAACATGTACTGTAGAAAACCTAGGTAAAATCTTTCACTGATTTCTGACAGAGAAGTGAACAAGTACCTTTTTATCTTTGACACTTGAGTTTACATTTAATTAACAGGTTAGCAGAAGTAGCTGAGTTACGTAAATCTCTCTGTAGCCCTTTCTCTCTCTCGCTCTCTGTCTCTTGTTCAGCGTTATTCCTTCGTATGCACGGCCTGGCGTATACGCTGTGCGACAAGCCATGTCCCCCAATGACTTTGCATTAACAAGGGCCACGCTGTATTTGGCTTAGGCAGCACGTGTTTTGCATTTTCTACTGAGTTCTGGTGTTGTTGATTGGTTTGTTGATGAGGTTAACTTTCAACATATCATATGCACTTGCACCTCTGAGTAGCGGTGCTATATAAATCCTTGAATGAATGAATGAAAGCACAATGTTTGTGTTTGGCAGTCGCATTACAAGAGAGCGATACCAAAGGATACGTGGAATCTTCTGCTGGATTTCTGTCTTGTCATCAATGACGATATGAGTAATTATGATGAAGAAGGCAAATACCTTTATTTCTTCAATAGTATTAATTATTATAATAATCAAGATTTTTAAAGCACAAGTTAATATAACTAAATAAATAGTAGCAGCTCAGCTAGTCAGGTGATGTGAACAGGTGTCTTTAATTTCATCCTGAAGTTTTTGATAGTAGTTTATGATGATTGAAAAATCAGTAATCTGAGATGAATGCTAGTTACCAAGATGTATTATCATTCATTATCGCATTCTGCGCCTCAGATTTGCATTTCTGTGTGACTTTGCGTGCGTTAAAAACGTTTGTAATAATAAATAATAATAATGTAGCTTTAACCAAAGCTAGATTGATTCAGATGGGATTGGCAAGTGATTTAAATGTTGACCAGATTTCCTCCTTTTCCAAACTGGGAAGTTTATACCAAGGAACATGATCTGGTCAACATATTAATGCACCCATTTATATACATTGGTCTGATCGTTATTAAGCCAGACAGCTTTGCAACTTTTCCTCAACAGAGCACTGGTGTAAACTGTGTTTTGAATTATGGAGGAAGTTTGGTTTCAATAAAGAACAGTGAGTTTATGGCAATTACAGAATATTTCTGATTCTCAGAACTATTTTTGTTGGGTTTCTTTGTTGTTGGGTTTCTAGGGGGGTTGAACCCTCCAACCCTCAATTCTCACCCTTCTGCTACTATTACTACTACTACTACTACTACTACTACTGTGTATAGCTGACTGAAACGATGTTAGTTTACATTCAACAACGGCTTATTAATGTGTGGAATATGATTATGATTTTGACTACAATAATTGTATCCTGAAGCAACTAACGATCAATGCATTATGCGTTATGATAAGAGCAAAATGGAAGTAATTATTTTGATTAGATCTATAAATGTTATACAGGATATTGATTGACCTGGTGATTATATCGTATGCTTTTCAGAGTATGTCATGTTATACTGCAGGGATACGGTGGCTGATGGGTAAGAGCACTGGACATGTGAGGCGGAGAGTATGGGTTCGAACCTCCCTTCATGAGACAATTACCGCGTAGAGAACCATGAGCAAGTGCTTAACGTACAACTGCTCAGTGCCATCGATGATTTGTGGTTGTGTGTGCATTTATGAACTTTGGAAAGAGGACAATATCAAATACAGTTGTATAAGGAATGACCTGAGCTGGTAAGTTCAGAGGTCAGGTCAGCTGAGGTCAAATAGTTCTTCCAATGACCTTTTCATTTTCTGACCCTAAGCAGTGATGGAAGTCAGTACACGATATACAGGTTTTGATTAGTTTGTTGATTTTTCTGGTTTTAGGGGCTTGGCCAGTTCTGATAGATGATTTTGTAGAGCATGCACGACCAATTATTCAGCAAGCAAAAGGAGCCGCATCATAACAATATCTGGTGTTCGATATTAGTCCAACAGAGAAAATTATGAGATTTTTATACCTGTGAGGTGTTGACCAACAGTTGTTGCAACTATACTACGCAGAGAAAATGAACGAATCGTGCAAACAGCAAAAGTGAACTTTGAATTTAAATAGGTTGAATTATTTAGCTGCAATTTGACTTCGCTTGTTTATCATATAGGCCTATGAAGCGTATGATGATACGAGTTCCCTTAGTGTGTGGCTGTAAGTGGCCATCTCTTTTGAGTGTGTGTGTGTTCTTTATTTCTTTTTAAGATTTCTTTACATCTGAGGCGGTTTTAATCAATAGTTTTGACTTGCTTTGTCATTTTCAGCCCTTCCTTTGTTTCTTGGCCTGTCTTTTTGGTCGCTGTTTGTCAAAACTAATCTTATTTATGTTTCTTTATGACCGTGGCATAACTATAGGCCTACAGGATTAGTTTGTTAATAAGTAAGTTGTATTGGGTCACAGGGTCAGTGTCTAATGCAGAAAACATCAACCAGCTGCATATCAAAGCCAGACCATGATGAGGTAAATATCCAAAAGCCCAGTCAACTAAGACAGGGAAACAGCTTTTGGTGGATTTGAAATTCTGAAAAAAATTAAGTCTTAAATTGAGATTTGAGAACGAAATGATTTAAGCAACGGAGCAAAACGAACAGACAGAGGGAGGGAATTTCAGAATTTAGGTCTGTCACTGAAGAAGGTCGTTCACCAAAGGCAGTTAAAGTCTTTGATATGACCAAGAAAGATGGTTGGATGACCGGGTTGAATAATGATTAGTCAGAGGAGTTGGGACTGATTTTAAGAACTGTGGTGGCCAGAATTCAATGTTTTAGAAACTATGGGAGCCCCAAGTTGAAAGAAATCGTTTTCTTGACAGCCATTGCAAAAAGGTAAGCACAGCGTGTGGGGTTGTAAGGGGATTGGTTCAGACCTGGTGCAAGACGGACTCCTGCTTAGAGAAGACTCCCATGATTGGGGGATTGGGTTTATTTATGACTTGCACGTGATTGTGTAATTGGCCAAAAATGTAAAGCTGTGTCTTTAGGTTATTTACACTTACAGGGTTTTTTGTTGCTGTTCTTTTTAAATCTGATAAAATGTGGAATGACTTAAGTCATAGATTTGCGTTTCTTGTAACATTATAACTTAATATCCGGATTGGAGACGAGTGAAAGTCTTGCAGTGTAAATTAATTCAGCTTGTAATTGGAACCTCAATACTTAGGCATATTTCAAGATTTGTTTATTTGTTCACTTTCATTCAGGACACTATGACCTATAAATATGCATTAATGAACTGTACATTTTTTCTATAGCGACTGTGTATGGCCTCAACCCCCTGCTCAGTTTTCAGTGAATATTGATAGGGTGATATCTTTCACCACTGCTGCCCGTTTGAATGGGTGCCAATCCATTTAGAATCCCCATGTACAGATTGTGCTAGCCTGAGATTCAAATCTCTTAAAATAAGCCACTATCAGTATGCAAACCGGAATATTTACGTTAATAGGGGCATGGGATGTATGCTCTAACCAATGTGGCTAACAGGGCTAGCAGGTATGCTTACCTGGCTGGTTTTGGGAGTGTCCTTTGATGGGTTCTTGCAGAGTCAGTGTCCCAAGTTGGAGGGATGAAACTCGGCATGCTGAATGTTGTGGAACCAGAATGGTTGGCAAGTTGAATTTAAATGATCAGCCGTTAACAGGTTCAAGTAGGTGACGTGCTTTCTCTCGTTTCATTAATCTTCCTTGGTTTGACTACTTAAACTATCTTTGTCTCCTGATGGTCAGTTGGATATGCCTTTGTTGATGCATCATATTCTGATGTTTATTATTGAGTGCCACTATCAGTAATGATCAAGCATCAGTTGATGCCACTGAGCTATTGTTAGTGAAGGTCCCTACACAGTAACCGTCTCAGAGGAGGTGGATCGAACCCATACTCTGCGCTTTAACCAGTCAATTGCTGTGTGGTGATCATAGGCCCCCTACACTCCCTTGCAATCACTTTAACCATGTAACTGCATATGCTGTTTTATTTCATGTGATTGTCATATCTTGTAGCCATATTACAGGCCTTTAACAGGTCTTTTAGGGCTCTATATCCTCTTGGCCAATTAAAGCTTGTCAGTGATTATTCTGCAGTCAAAAATAAAAACTTTAATATGTAATCTAGGCATTTTACTATATTTATATAACATGCATGTCGCAATAGGAGGTCGCCCTGTCGATTGTTTGCCGTGTGTTGATGTCGACCCTCGATTGCTTGTTCTTTTACTTGCACTTTTATTTAACGTGCCTAACTTTTCTATAGAAGATTCACGACGAACTTTGTTTAATTAATAAATGAATTTAATTAAAGAAACAAATATATATATATTAACTCTACGGGAGCTTCCACGTAGTATTAAAGCGTTTAGATATTAAATCGGACTATCTCAAATGTTGCTTCGTACAGCCTAACTACAGATCGTTCTTTCGCGTCAGTCTCTGAATCTGACGGACTAATACTCTGCCGCCCCGCTGGTCGTTCCTCCCGATGTTTCTCGCTCGACCGATGTTCACACGTCGCGTTCGTCAGCAGTACAAGTCCCGTGTTCTCCTTTTCCTTCCGTTAAGTAGGAACTTCAGCGTGCACCGGTCAGCCCCCTCCCCACGTCAAGCTATCGTCAATTAGTGTCAGATTGCTCCTTCGAGACGCGGGTCGTCGCTCGCCTGCAGCGCGGGCGGTGTCTGGTTACATCATAGCCGCGAGGTGTCCTATTACACCTTGGCTGTGTGGTGTCCGATTACACCTCGGCCTAGCTGCCTTCATTGTTGACCCAGTGGAGACTGGCTTTTCGTCCGTCATCATCCTATCTCGACCGGCAACGACGCTTACATCATAATGATGATGCCATCTCGTCGATGTCGTCGATCTCCCCACGCGACACCTCCCTTCCCGGGGGAGGACAAAGCCAGTCATTGGTTCGCCTCCCGGCTGAGAATGATGTCGTTCCCTCCATCGATTTCCTCCAGACCATGTCCTCGTCGTTCCCATGAAAATACAAAATATCAGCACAGTTAGAAATATATTTACAGTTGTCGCGGTGCCTTACATGGTAGTCCGCCTTCTTCCTCAATCATAGTCTGGACAAAAGATCAGCGGGAATATTCAGCGCCCCAGGTCGATATTCAAAAGACGTATCGAAGTCCTGGAGTGCCAGAGCCCATCTCGCAAGTTTAGCACTTGTGGGCGTAGAAGCAGTTAGGAAAGTCAAGGGGTGGTGGTCAGAGTAGAGGGTGGTCCTTGACATACAAATCCAATTCCTAAACTTCTTCAACGCAAAGATTACAGCGTACGCTTCGCGTTCCACAGTGGCCCAACGCGCTTGCGTAGCATCTAATTTAGAACTGGCGCAACATATTGGCCGTTCTGTACCCTCGTCTTGAATTTGGAATACGCAGCAATCGACTGCTTTGTCTGAAGCGTCAGTCGATAGACCAAACTCTCTGCCGTAGTCAATTGTCTGCAAACATACCGCGTTATTTAAATCGTGCGTAAGATTATCTAGCGCCTTTTGGTGATCAGCTCGCCAGGGTATCTTAACATGCACCGATTTCTGGATCCAGTCAATGAGAATTCTGGCTGTCTCAGCCAGGTTAGGGATGAAGTTCCTAAAATAACTGAAGAAGCCCATTAATCTCCGTATGTCCTTTTTGGACTCGGGTTGAGGGATTTTCCCTAGCCCTGCGATTTTCATAGGATCCGGTTCAAGGCTCCCTGATCCGATCAGGTGACCTACAAACGTTGTTTGTCGCCTAGCAAACGAACTCTTCTTAATGTTAAGGGTCCGACCCGACTGTTGAATAGTCATTAAGTATTTCTCTAGGTGTTTCATGTGATCCGGCCCCGTCCTCGAGTGTACTGCCATGTCACTGTGTGAGGGAGTGATAATACCTAGGGCCAAAAGTTCGCGGGTCTGCTTCTCCATCTCCGGTTTGAGCAGTTCCGGCACCTTATAGGCTCGCAAACTCTTCGGCCTGAACTCCGCGCTAACAGTGATTGTGTGTTCTAGGACGGGACAGAAACCTGGCTTGTCCGCGAACACATCTGGAAACCTGTCTTTATGAAAGGGCAAATTGTCTTCAGTGAAGAAGCTCTTCGCCCCAGTTTTCCCGTGGGCCAAGAATGGTGCTAGTGTCGAACATTGTGCTTGTTCAGCAGCCATCTTGTTTCTGCCTACTATTGTGTCTTCCTTGGGTGGGGGTGGTATCTCAGGATTGAAGAATAGCTCTTCCTTATCCGTTTCTTCGGGACCGATTTCTCCTACACTCCCACTGTCTGCTTGAGCGACCGTGAAGTAATCCTCGCCTATCAGCGTCCTAAGTCCCTCTACCTCCTCCCCTCTCTCCTCTTCCTCACTCGTCTCAGTCCTTGCGACCGCCTGCGCTTCTGAAATTTGATCTATTTCAGGAGCGCTGGCCGCGTGACTCGAGTACAACGCTGTCTCGCGCAGCAAGTCGGCTGTAGTGGGCGTGATAATTAACGGTTCATTAAGGTCTTTAATGAGTGCCGCCCATATCCGAACATCAGGGGCGTAATTTACCTCCCCCTCCCTGTCCTCGCCGGCCTGAGACCCCTTTAGTCTCAGCCGCACCACGTCCACAATCATTGATTGACCGTTCAGCCCCTTCACCTCTATCTGCTTGACCACAGGTAGGTTGAGCGGCCTGATTAGTTCTGCTCGCGCACAATTGTATTCGGCCCCGCTATCTATTAGAGACGATGTCACAGGGAGCCCTGTAATATACACTTTCATGTACTCTCTTACATAAGTCTCCTCCTGAAGTCTTAATTTTTCTGCTTCCTCTTTCCCTTCTCTCCTCTGCTTCTCCTCCTGAAGCCTGAGCTTCTCAGCCTGCTTTTCCTCTAGCATTCTGAGTCTCTCTGTTTCCTCCTTTTCTTCTCTCCTCCGTTTCTCCTCCTGAAGCCTTAATTTCTCTGCTTCCTCTTTCTCTTCTTTCCTCTGCTTCTCCTCCTGAAGCCTGAGCTTCTCAGCCTGCTTTTCCTCTAGCATTCTGAGTCTCTCTGTTTCCTCCTTTTCTTCTTTCCTCAACTTCTCCTGAAACCTTAATCTCTCAGCCCGCTTCTCCTCAAGCAGCCTGCTCTCCTCTCTACTTATCCTGAGCTTCTCAGCCTGCGTCTCCCCAAGGAGCCTCAGTCTCTCTGCTTTCTCTTGTCGTCTCCTCTCTCTCTCTTCTTCGATCCTTCTCTGCCTTTCCTCCTTCTCTTCCTCTCTCCTCTCCGCTCTCTCCTCAAGCAGCCTGAGTCTCTTCTCCGCTTCCTCTCTCTTTTCTCTCCTCTGCTTCTCCGTTTCCCCTTTTTCTTCTTTCCTCAGTTTCTCCGCTTCCTCTCTCGCTTCTCTTCTCTGCCTTTCTTCTTCCTCTTCTAGTCTCCTCTCTCTCTCTTCTTCGATCCTTCTCTGCCTTTCCTCCTCCTCTTCTTTTCTCTTCTCCGCTCTCTCCACTTCCTTTCTCTCGTATTTTAGTCGTTTGAGTTCGACTAGCTGCCTCTGCACTGTCGTGTTAATTATGCTATCTAGGCTACCTGCGCTTACTTCCTCACTTACTTCTGGCGGGGCCTCCCGTCCAGAAACAATTATTTCAGCGCTAGCCTCTCGGAGCTGGTTCATATTCATGGGATCCCATTCCTCCTCTCCTAGTCCCATCTTTATCAGATATGCGACTAGTCTGTGATGGGGTATGTTCCGCACCATCATTCTTTTCCATGCCGACAACTTATCCATCTTCCAACAGTCCGCTCACTAATAGAAAAAGATAAGTAAGTTAGAGGAGAGTCACCGCTGGTCAGAAATCAAAGAAACAACGTCCTAAAATTCTACCACAAATACAACAAGAACAGAACTGAGCAAAAGGAGCTACGCAAAAGCCTCGGCTATTCGCACACCAATCCTCATCCAGACCTCAACCGCAACCTCACAGATTACCACGACTACCAGTAAGGACTTACCCTCTGATACGTCGAGCGTGTTCCGTCTTTTGGTATCTTGGCTGATCCGCTGTCCTCCGTTGCCACTCCCGTCCGTCGTTGCTAGCGATGGTCGGTCGTCCGTTGGCGCTCTTGTTCCTCGTCCTTGCCTGCTGCTGTCGGTTCCTTCGAGTCCTTCGTCTTCGGAGTCCGGCACTCGATTTCTCCAGTTGCGAAGGGTTGTATTCACCGCTGGTCCTGATCTGTTGAGATTCCTCTTTCCGTTTCCGGTTCCGCTCTTCGTCGTGACGTCTTCAGTTGAAAATCCTGTCGACTGCGCCAATGTCGCAATCGGAGGTCGCCCTGTCGATTGTTTGCCGTGTGTTGATGTCGACCCTCGATTGCTTGTTCTTTTACTTGCACTTTTATTTAACGTGCCTAACTTTTCTATAGAAGATTCACGACGAACTTTGTTTAATTAATAAATGAATTTAATTAAAGAAACAAATATATATATATTAACTCTACGGGAGCTTCCACGTAGTATTAAAGCGTTTAGATATTAAATCGGACTATCTCAAATGTTGCTTCGTACAGCCTAACTACAGATCGTTCTTTCGCGTCAGTCTCTGAATCTGACGGACTAATACTCTGCCGCCCCGCTGGTCGTTCCTCCCGATGTTTCTCGCTCGACCGATGTTCACACGTCGCGTTCGTCAGCAGTACAAGTCCCGTGTTCTCCTTTTCCTTCCGTTAAGTAGGAACTTCAGCGTGCACCGGTCAGCCCCCTCCCCACGTCAAGCTATCGTCAATTAGTGTCAGATTGCTCCTTCGAGACGCGGGTCGTCGCTCGCCTGCAGCGCGGGCGGTGTCTGGTTACATCATAGCCGCGAGGTGTCCTATTACACCTTGGCTGTGTGGTGTCCGATTACACCTCGGCCTAGCTGCCTTCATTGTTGACCCAGTGGAGACTGGCTTTTCGTCCGTCATCATCCTATCTCGACCGGCAACGACGCTTACATCATAATGATGATGCCATCTCGTCGATGTCGTCGATCTCCCCACGCGACAATGCATCACTCACAAAAAGAGAAACTCACAATGCACAGAAGAGTCATCAGTGTTTTCAGTTTTTTTATAATTCACACGCGTTGCAAACGACTGACAATCAACTGATTTTAGTATTTTTTGCTACTAAATTCTAGGTCACAGATGTCAAAGCACAACTGACAATTGAAGGGCTTGCCTCAATAACCAGGTATGTCGACATACCTGGTTTATGTGAAAAAGTATGCCAGCGTGCTTGGAATATTGTATTCTATATACCCTGCAAATTTGGTGCAAATCTGATTATTTTTGAATTGGCTTTTGGATAAAACAGTTTGTCGACATATGTATTTTAGCAGCCGGTAGCATTACTCCAATGCAATAACCCGGTATGATAACAAAAATTGTCATTTTTTCTTGTAATCTTTGTATTTAAAACCGGTGCAATAATCAGGTTATTTGATATACCCGGTTATTGACTCTTACTTACTCTACAATTCACTGATTTTGCGTAATTTTTTTCTGACTGTAATGTAGCTATGATGACTTACCTTCTTATTGCACGACTAATTGTACTGTGTGCTAGTCACCATATGGTGCAAGAATAAGGTATGTCGACTAACAGCAGACGATTTTTGCTTCATACTGGGTTATTGAGTGTCAATAACCAGGTATGAAGCAAAATGTCGTGAAAAAATCATTAAAGTTATCTTTTGCATTGCATTATGTAACAATTTCGTGAAAGACAATAACAACTCAGACGGTGTTTCAAACAGCTTGTCGATATCTCGTTAAATGACTTAGATACAACAGTTTGAAGTGTCAAATCTTTGAAGCCATTTTCCCAAAACTCAAAAAATCCGACATACCTGGTTATTGCTGCAAGCCCTTCAATTCTGATCAAGGTCTATAAACCAGGTATCAGAGGCAAAGGCCAAGATGACTGAAAAACTACTATAACACAGCACATCTTAAAATCAATTTAGGCTAAAATTAAAATTTAGTTAAGATTGTTATGGTGCACTATAGAAAAAATTCAGGCTCTCATTTGGAGTTGTTTAACATATTATTATTATTATTATTAATTATTATTATTCTTATATTATTATGCTTTTATTAAGTAATAATAATAATAATAATAATATTTATTCTTTAATTAAGCGCCTGCAAACGCACTGCGTTGTACATGTACATGTTATGCGATAAATCTTAACTACTAACAGAACAGACAGCCTGCAATACACGGCGCAAATTGCAGCCTACAAAGCATGTCCGCCTATGGGACTCGATCTCTGTACCTCTCGCACTCTACGCCAGATGTTATCCAATGCGCTATCGGGCCACTCTATCTAATGAACAAGCAATCAATCAGTGGCACTGAGAAATATTTACTGAAGGACTTGGTCAAGGTCAAGGTCACAGTAGGCCTAACTGTTTGAAGGAAGGCTTGAACCAGTGATTTCTGAATTACGAGGCAAGTTCTCTAACCAATCCTCTATCATGTCACACTCCAAACTCAACCAAAATAACTGGTTCACTTAGTACCATCATAATGCAGATAAATTTAGTGCACTTATTATTTATTTAGTCAACTTATTTACATGTAGCCTACAAAGTCAGTAAATCCGCATCTCGGTCTCAGCACGACCACTACAACAGCCTAAACAAAAATACTTATTACTGGAACATTACCAGGTTTAAACAGTTGTCTAAAGCAGCACATTCCTTGTATCTATAGGCTACATATGCAGACTTGCCTATTGTTGTCAAGGCGGTCAGTGAGTAACCCAAAGTTGATGTTTATATGGGCAGACAAGGAATGCATTCCATGTATGAACTCTTGCAAGGCCAAGTCCAACTGCCAAGAGGTTAGTCTACAGGACACCCAAATATATCGTGTGCATAAGGATGCCAGTTCACATACTGATTTAGGATTATTTAAGAGATTTTAATCTCGGGCTAGCACGGTTTGTACACGGGGACCTAAAATGAGTTGGCACCCATTCAAATGGGCAGCAGTGGTGAAGAATCTCACCCAATCAATTCATTGAAAAGTGAGCAGGGTCAAGGCCATACAGTCGCTATATAAAAACATTTACATTGTAACACTGATCAAAAGTGTCTTCCTAGCATTCAACGAATTTGTCCCAAGTACCCATACTGCTACATTTTACTCAAATCTTAAGACTGTACTTTTCAGCCGTGGCTGGGTTGGGAGTGCTGAGTAGATAACCTTGAAGGGGCGCTATATGGTTTAATTAATTAATTAAATGTAGGCTTATCAAACAATCGAAACAAAGGAATCTGAATTTCCATCTGAAAATTACACTAGTTCACTGGTTGAACAATGCAGTTTAAATAGCAACAAAGTATAATAATGACAGTTTGCCAGTGTGCTCAGTAGCAAAGTTAAACTGCACACTCTGCCAATGGAATAAAAAAACTGCCAATCTTCGCCATGCAGCTAGCCAATGGATAACTGCATGCCCAGAGACCACCGCGAGGAGGTGATTGACAACGGTCTCCGTAGTTCGTTCATCGCTTGCGTTGAGGCAAATAATTTCAGCATAATTTCTACGAGAAAGCACCCGAAATTCCCAATTTAATTAAATTCTAATTTTGAATTTTTTTAAATTCTGCTATTGCAAAAGACAAACAGCAAAAGTGACAGAAGTTATGACACAGAACACTAGGACACAGAAAAGAAGACTAGGCACTGGACAGAGATAACTGGAAAAGTTGGATACCTTGACCAGCAACAAGGCAAGAGTCGAAAAGTCAAAAGAAGAAGAATATCCAAGCAGCTACAAAGACATATAATGAGACAGAGAGAAAGAAACCGATATGGCAAGAAAGAACAAACTGCAGGAGAGAAATAAAGAGATGGCAGAAGCAGACAACTGGCAAAAGGCCCTTGGATACAGAACAAGGAAGCAGATGTGGAGAAACAAGCCAGTAACAGAAAAGCTAAAGCTCAGCACAAAGCATGGACAGGTTGCAAAGACATAGCAGACTAGCAGACCAATCCCCTTGAAAACTAAATCAATTTAAATAAATGAAATGGCCTCAAGCTGCAGACAAAGGAACCACCCAAATGCAACTAGTTATACAAGGAGAAAGAGTGATGCATTTGGTCATCCCCTTTCTCAAAAAAAACATTTAACAAGCATAAACAGATACATTCAACATCTCAAGTGAGTCTGGAGTCAATATCTCAAATTAGTTTAAACTATATTCAACATCTCAAGTGAGTCTGGAGTCAATATCTCAAACTAGTCTATAACTATATTCAACATCTCAAGTGAGTCTCTAGTCTAGAAAAGCAGTAAACACAAAATAAAAACAATCCACAAATCAGCAACTCACATCACCACACTCTCAACCAAACTCCTACAAACCTGACCAACTCACTGTACTCACTTGAAAACCTGGACCAGGATGAAAGCAGCCAAACAGCCAAGAGGTTACACAAGTCAACAGCAAACCACACAGACGCAGGTTCAAATCCAAGTGGTAACACCGCTATCACTTGGTGACCTTGGGGAGGATGAGAACCTGCAGGAGATAATAGAAAGAGAAAAGAGGACGGAGACTGCTACGGGTATGACAAGACAACTGGAAAGATAAAAGTAAGCAAAAACCACTACATAAGTCAGTGGCAGTATAGAAGTTACTGAAACTATACAAGTCCTCAAATCAATCAATCATCTAAGCATTTATATTTATATAAGCACTGATACTATACAAGTCATAGATACTATACAAGTAACTGACACTACACGAGTCATAGATACTATACAAGTAACTGACACTACACCAGTCATAGATACTATACAAGTCACATACTACATATGTAACTGATACTACACCAGTCAGATACTATACAAGTCATAGATACTATACAAGTTACTGGTACTACACAAGTCATAGGCACTACACAAGTCATAGATACTATACAAGTCATTGATGGTGTACAAGTCATTAATGCTATAAAACTTATTGCTGCTACAGAAAACACTGGTGCTTCACAAAGTACAATTTTCTAAATCAACTTGTAAGCAAAGACTGCAGATATCCCTTGCGCTATTAACTGATGTAACTGTCATGAGAACGGCACAATAGAAGTTAAAGGATTACCAAAACACTATCAGCTAAAGTGAATCTAAGCGGAGATTATGCAAAAGGGGTCCGCAGCAACACAGAATTCGAACCCAGAAAAGCACTGCTAACTGAAATACTACAGAAGAGGAACAGAGGGTGAAATAAAATCAGCATGGAACTGAGGTCATAACCAATAATGCCAAAGAAAAAATAATCCCCTCACATATAAGAGGAACAGAGGGTGAAATAAAATCAGCAAGGCAATGGGGTAAAGGTCATAACAAACAATGACAAAGAAAAAATAATCCCCTCACATAGAAGAGGAACAGAGGGTGAAATAAAATCAGCATGGAACTGAGGTCATAACCAATAATGCCAAAGAAAAAATAATCCCCTTACATAAAGCAAACCACATCTCAAACCAAAAATGCGAAAGAAAAAATTATGCCCTACATAAAGTAAACCACATCTCAAACCAAAAATGCCAAAGAAAAAATAATGCCCTCCATAAAGTAAACCACATCTCAAACCAAAAATGCCAAAGAAAATAATAATCCCCTCACATAAAGCAAACCACATCTCAAACCAAAAATGCCAAAGAAAATAATAATCCCCTCACATAAAGCAAACCACATCTCAAACCAAAAATGCCAAAGAAAAAATAATGCCCTCCATAAAGTAAACCACATCTCAAACCAAAAATGCCAAAGAAAAAATAATGCCCTCCATAAAGTAAACCACATCTCAAACCAAAAATGCCAAAGAAAAAATAATGCCCTCCATAATGTAAATCACATCTCAAACCAAAAATGCCAAAGAAAAAATAATGCCGTACATAAAGTAAACCACATCTCAAACTAAAAATGCCACAGAAAAAATAATGCCCTACATAAAGCAATCGAACATCCCACAGATCCCAGTAATCGGTGCATTTGCATCAAATGATCAAGCCTCCCAACTTCTGCACCACAGCTGTTCTCTCTTCGTCTTCTTTCCCTTTCACAGAACCAAAATCTTCCACATGACATCTTATCTCTTCTTCCCTTTCCATCCAGTCTCCTTTCCATCTCCTCTCCCTTTCAAACAACCCAAATCTTGCATACGATGTTAAATCTCTTCTTCCCTTTCCATCCAATCTCCTTTCCATCTTCTTTCCCTTTCAAACAACCCAAATCTTTCACATGACCTCAAATCTCTGCTTCCCTTTCCATCCAGGCTCCTCTCCACATTCTTTCTCTTTCACACAGATGGATTGTGTGAAATTGAAAGAATGTGGAGAGGATACTGGTAAGAAGAGGATTGTGTGAAAGAGAATGAAGATGGGGGGGGGGAACCGGTTTGGAAATGGAAGACCAGATAAGAAATCAAGTGAAAATGAAAGAAGTGGGTTGCATGAAAGGGAAATAAGATGAAGAGGAAACTGGATTTGTCCCTTTCCAAATTCAGTATCCTCTCCACATTATTTCCCTTTCACACAATCCACTTTTTACACCTTCACATGACTTCTCACCTGTTCTCCCTTTTCCAACCAATCCCTTCTCCACCTACTTTCCCTTTCACACAACCCAAATCTTTCATATGATGTTTCATCTCTTCCTCCATTTCCATCCAGTCTCCTATCCATCTCCTTTCCCTTTCAAACAACCCAAATCTTTCACTTTCAGATGACTTCTTATCTCTTCTTCCCTTTCCATCCAATCTCCTCTCCACATTCTTTCCATTTCACACAATACATCCGTGTGAAAAAGAAAGAAAATGGAGAGGAGACTGGAAAGAAGAGGATTGCGCGGAAGAGAATGAAGATGGGAGGGAACTGGTTTGGAAATGGAGAACAGATAAGAAATCACGTGAAAATGAAAGAAGTGGGTTGCATGAAAGGGAAACAAGATGAAGAGGAAACTGGATTTGTCCTCTCCAAATCCAGTATCCTCTCCACATTATTTCCCTTTCACACAATCCACTTCTTTCACCTTCACATGACTTCTCACCTGTTCTCCCTTTCCAACCAGTCACCTCTCCACCTACTTTCTCTTTCACACAATCCACCCTTCACTTTCACACAATCCACCCTTCACTTTCACACAATCCACCCTTCACTTTCACACGATCTGCTCCTATCTGTTCTTTAACACATGATGTAGATCTTCTATCCATTTCACATATTCATGCACTCTCTAGTCTTCTAATCATAGCTCTTAAAAATTTGACACAAATGCACTGCAGATCTCCAAGTCTCTGTGGAATGAGCCATTCGCTGATCGATGTTGATCTTTTTGATCCTCGCAGAACTTTCAGTTGTACACAGTTGCAAGGAGTCACAAGATCAACGAACCGGCAACAGAAACAACAACAGACAGAAATTAAGAAGAAGCCTCACTGTAACCTTTGAACTCTCTTAACCCGTTCGCTGCGACGGCCTTGTAATCCCGTGTGCGTCATGTATGTATGTTTGTATGTATGTATGCATGTATGCATGTATGTATGGATGGATGTATGTATGTACATATGTATGTATGTGTGTATATATGTATATACGTGGGGCGTGGTGGCTCAGTGGTAAGTTCGGCGCCTTGTGACCGGAGGGTTGCAGGTTCGAATCCCACTCTAGCCGCTGCGTACGGACCTTGGGCAAGTCCTTCACTCGCAATTGCTCGTGGCGCTTCGGCGTGAAAATTCCGGCACAGTACCAAATGCTGTAGTCGGGAGCGCCTCTGAGTAGTAGTAGTAGACTTCGAGAGGCGCTATAGAAATATCCGGAATAAATAAATAAATATATGTATGTATATATGTATGTTACTATATATGTATGTGTATATATGTATGTACGTGTATATATGTATGTATGTATATATGTATCTATGTACATATGTACATATGCATGTATACATGTATACATATATATGTAGGTATATATGTATACATGTATATTACGCATGTATGTATATATGTTTGTATGTATATATGTATATTATGCATGATGTATGTATATATGTATATGTGTATGTTTGTATGTGTGTGTGTGTATGTATGTATGAATGTATGTATGTGTATATGCATGCATATATGTATGTTTGCGTGTATGTATGTATGTATGTATGTATGTATGTATATATGTATGTATGTATATATGTATATATGCATGTATACATGTATACATATATATGTATACATGTATATTACGCATGTATGTATATATGTTTGTATGTATATATGTATATTATGCATGATGTATGTATATATGTATATGTGTATGTTTATATGTGTGTATGTATGTATGAATGTATGTATGTGTATATGCATGCATATATGTATGTATGTTTGCATGTATGTATGTATGTATGTGTGTATGTATATATGTATGTATGTATGTATATATGTATTTATGTATATATGTATATATGCATATATACATGTATACATATATATGTAGGTATATATGTATACATGTATATTACGCATGTATGTATATATGTTTGTATGTATATATGTATATTATGCATGATGTATGTATATATGTATATGTGTATGTTTGTATGTGTGTATGTGTGTGTATGTATGTATGAATGTATGTATGTGTATATGCATGCATATATGTATGTTTGCGTGTATGTATGTATGTATGTATGTATATATGTATGTATGTATATATGTATCTATGTATATATGTATATATGCATGTATACATGTATACATATATATGTAGGTATATATGTATACATGTATATTACGTATGTATGTATATATGTTTGTATGTATATATGTATATTATGCATGATGTATGTATATATGTATATGTGTATGTTTGTATGTGTGTGTATGTATGTATGAATGTATGTATGTGTATATGCATGCATATATGTATGTATGTTTGCGTGTATGTATGTATGTATGTGTGTATGTATATATGTATGTATGTATATATGTATTTATGTATATATGTATATATGCATGTATACATGTATACATATATATGTAGGTATATATGTATACATGTATATTACGCATGTATGTATATATGTTTGTATGTATATATGTATATTATGCATGATGTATGTATATATGTATATGTGTATGTTTGTATGTGTGTATGTGTGTGTATATATGTATGAATGTATGTATGTGTATATGCATGCATATATGTATGTTTGCGTGTATGTATGTATGTATGTATATATGTATGTATGTATATATGTATCTATGTATATATGTATATATGCATGTATACATGTATACATATATATGTATACATGTATATTACGCATGTATGTATATATGTTTGTATGTATATATGTATATTATGCATGATGTATGTATATATGTATATGTGTATGTTTATATGTGTGTATGTATGTATGAATGTATGTATGTGTATATGCATGCATATATGTATGTATGTTTGCATGTATGTATGTATGTATGTGTGTATGTATATATGTATGTATGTATGTATATATGTATTTATGTATATATGTATATATGCATATATACATGTATACATATATATGTAGGTATATATGTATACATGTATATTACGCATGTATGTATATATGTTTGTATGTATATATGTATATTATGCATGATGTATGTATATATGTATATGTGTATGTTTGTATGTGTGTATGTGTGTGTATGTATGTATGAATGTATGTATGTGTATATGCATGCATATATGTATGTTTGCGTGTATGTATGTATGTATGTATGTATATATGTATGTATGTATATATGTATCTATGTATATATGTATATATGCATGTATACATGTATACATATATATGTAGGTATATATGTATACATGTATATTACGTATGTATGTATATATGTTTGTATGTATATATGTATATTATGCATGATGTATGTATATATGTATATGTGTATGTTTGTATGTGTGTGTATGTATGTATGAATGTATGTATGTGTATATGCATGCATATATGTATGTATGTTTGCGTGTATGTATGTATGTATGTGTGTATGTATATATGTATGTATGTATATATGTATTTATGTATATATGTATATATGCATGTATACATGTATACATATATATGTAGGTATATATGTATACATGTATATTACGCATGTATGTATATATGTTTGTATGTATATATGTATATTATGCATGATGTATGTATATATGTATATGTGTATGTTTGTATGTGTGTATGTGTGTGTATATATGTATGAATGTATGTATGTGTATATGCATGCATATATGTATGTTTGCGTGTATGTATGTATGTATGTATATATGTATGTATGTATATATGTATCTATGTATATATGTATATATGCATGTATACATGTATACATATATATGTATACATGTATATTACGCATGTATGTATATATGTTTGTATGTATATATGTATATTATGCATGATGTATGTATATATGTATATGTGTATGTTTGTATGTGTGTATGTGTGTGTATGTATGTATGAATGTATGTATGTGTATTTGCGTGCATATATGTATGTATGTTTGCGTGTATGTATGTATGTATGTATGTATGTATGTACAGGGTGGGCCAGTAGGAATGCACCAACTTTGGATGGATATAACTTGAACAACTGTTATCCGAACATCGTGCACAATATACTAAATTGAAAGTAATCATCCACTCTACTACTGTGTCAAATCTTGCACTGATATACGGCACCGTTGTTATAAAATTTCGGTGCGGCGCACACCTCTCAATTTTGAATGTAAATATTGAACATCATGGCGCCGCTCACGGAAGAGGATAGAATTTTAATCCGAATTTTACGAGCAGAAAAAGGATACAATACACATCAGATGATGATAGAATTCCCTTCTAGAAAATGGAATAAATATGCTCTAAATCGATTGATTAAACAAATTGATGCTACGGGAACGTCTAACAGCCGCAACTGTGGTCGCAAACGTTCTGCGCGCACAGCGTCGAACATTGCACAAGTCCATGAGTTAATTTGCAGCCAAGACAACAATCCAGGGACGAGTAAGAGTCCGAGAGAAATTGAGCGTGCGACCGGAATTTCACGCAGTACTGTTAGGCGCATTGCTAAACATGACCTCAACCTCAAAGTCTATCGTCGACGTGAAGTTCAGAAATTGTCTGATGCCGATTCGATGAAACGTCTAGCCGCCTGCAAACGACTCAAGAAGCGAATGACAGATGAAAAGATCAACAGAACATGGTTCACAGACGAGAAGATCTTCACGGTTCAGACGCCAACAAACACTCAGAACGACCGTGTGTATGCAAACGTTAGCCTTAAGCGTGAGGTTGCGCCTGCTCGGCTTCTGAAGGGCAGGAAGCACTTCTCGCAAAGTGTGATGGTGTCGTTGGCTGTTTCAAAGCTTGGAAAGACGGCGCCATTCTTTGTTACTCCAAAGGCTAAGGTGAACAGTGTTTATTACTGCGATGAAGTACTCGCAAGAGGACTGCTACGTGATATTCGCCAACTGTCTGGAGTTGATGGGTACATCTTTCAGCAAGATGGAGCGCCGGCGCATCGTTCACGTCATACGGTTGCCTATCTGAACGCTAACGTGCCAGAGTTAATTGAACCGGAGAACTGGCCACCGAACAGTCCGGATTTAAACCCGGTTGACTATTCGATCTGGGGTTGTCTTCAGCAACTGGTCTATCGTGAACCGATACGTGACGTTGAACACTTGAAAGACGTGATTCTTTGCTGCTGGGCTGAGATAACCCAAGCACTGGTGGACTCAGCCATCGATCAGTGGTCGTCTCGTGTTGATGCAGTCATTAAAGCACGTGGTGGACATATTGAGTATTTGTTTGACTGATGATAAATTCACTCAAGATATTAATTGTTAGTACTAAGTGATTGTTTAGAATTGACATCTTCAGTTTCAGACTTTTGTTTTTTCTTGCAGTTTTATGGCTGCAAAATGGCACATCGAATATTAATATGATTATCTCAAAACGTCGTAATAGTATCTCGTAGATATTTGGCAGAATGATAAAATGGATAATTATCTTCAATTTGATATATTGGACAAGACGCTCACATAAAAATTATTCAAGTTATAAGGCGTCAAAGTTGGTGCATTCCTACTGGCCCACCCTGTATTTATGTGTGGTATATGACCAAGGCATCAAATAGGTACCTATAATTTCTAGCCTATGACGAGACATACTCGTCCTTCGCGTATGGCTATAGCATTTCCATGACGAGACATACTAGTCCTCCACAGCGAAGAGGTTAATATAGAAACCTAGTACAGGGAAAGAATGTAGATATGAGACTGGATGGAAAGAGTCCTAGTACATACAGAAACCTAGTATATGGAAATAATGCAGAGAGGAGACTAACTGGATGGAGAGTCCTAGTACATGCAGAGTACTAGTACATAATACATACAGTACTTAGTACAGAAACCTATTTCCAAAGTGTTATCTATGAAACATAGTATCCATCTGTCTTAGGTTCAAATCATAGTGCACCACAGAATAAATAAACTGACCTAAAATGAAAGACAAGTGACAAGTTTTAATGGATGCACTTTCTCTGTATAAGCCGCTGTCATGCATGAACTAACTATAACTGCAGTAAATTAAAAAATGTGGGAGCAAAAGGAGCATCATAAATGTTTGGTAATCCCAACTTACTCTACCATTACAGAAGTCAGTAGGCTACTGAAACCAACTGGAATTGGTGGGTGTCAGGACAAACGGTTGATACTCAGAATACATTACAAACAGGATAATAATCACAAGCATGCAAAATATATTACAAACAGGACCTACCTATATATACACATGATCTAAAGCATGCAGTTTAACAGCACCACAGGTCTTAACCCGTGCCCGATGGCATGGCAGCCCTTGGCAAGCTGCAAACGTGTCGGGTGCCGATGAAGCAAAGTGGTCAGAAGTGTCATTGACTGACGCCCTCGCTCTTACACATAGACAAGCACAACCTAAAGTCAAGAGATAAATCACAATCATTATATGTCATGTAAATGTACTGTAAAGAAACTGTCAGAGCACTTAACTGGCTCTGCAGGAACAAAGGAAAGAGGCGGAAAGATGGTAGCAGGTTCTCAGCTCCACCACACGAAGACGTCACCACTTTACATGGAACGACGTCTGCAGGAATGAAGGAAAGAGGTAGGAAGATCGTAGCAGGTTCTCAGCTCCACCAAAAGACAGCGTCACCACTTTTCATGGAACCACGTCTGCAGGAATGAAGGAAAGAGGTAGGAAGATCGTAGCAGGTTCTCAGCTCCACCAAAAGACGGCGTCACCACTTTTCATGGAACCACGTCTGCAGGAACGAAGGAAAGAGGTAGGAAGATCGTAGCAGGTTCTCAGCTCCACCAAAAGACGGCGTCACCACTTTTCATGGAACCACGTCTGATGTCCATCGGAAAGTAGATCACGGAATGTTCTCCAGTAGACCAACCAACAGTCATCGATCGATGTTTCAGGTTTAAGCTCCTGGAATGAATGGCTGATGATCCACTTGCCAGGTTCTCAGAGCACAGTGTAGTTTAACTTTCTCCAATAGCAAACATCAACAGCCAACAGCAGTTCATACATCAAAATCGGTAAACAGTTAATTCCCTCACAGTCCAAGTCTCAGCCCTTTGATCTTGAAGGCACGAGACTTACTGTGGAACGATGGAGGAAAGACTTCTTTCCAACACTGGTTCGGTTTAACCCTGGTTGAACTCGTCCATAGCCTGACGAAGACGGGCGCTGGATGCTCGGAGCTTCTGACGAGCGGCAGCGAACTTTTCATCCCAATCGACGGCATCTGGCTGAACAGACACGGCTAAGGAAACGTAACGGATGGTGTCAATCTTCTCCACAGGCTCGGACGGCAGGAACTCTTCTGGATCCAGCTGTTCGGGGTACACATGAAGATCCTGGTTCTCCTCCACAGCCTCAGATGACGCAGCCCACAGAAGAGGGCAGACTCTCGACCATTGCTCCTTTCCGGCAAAATAATCGTCAATGAGCTTCAGTCTTTGGACACTCTGATCGGCAGCACCTGCATTAGCATTCGAGTTTTGGTTCCTCTCCGACATTGGCTCCGTGAGATGCTGCTCAGAACTCTGCACAGCCTGGGGATATTCTCTGGACCAAATCGTCTCGAGACGCTCGGACGGCAGGAACTCTTCTGGATCCAGCTGTTTGTGGTACATATGAAAATACAGGTTCTGCCCCACAGCCTCAGATGATGCAGCCCCCAGAGGAGGGCAGACTCTGGACTGTTGCTCCCCTCCAGCACCTGCATTAGCATTCGAGTTTTGGTTCATCTCCGGCATTGGCTCCTTGAGATGCTGGTCAGAACTCTGGACGGCCTGATGGACATCGTATCTGGACCAAATCGTCTCCAGACGCTCGGACGGCAGGAACTCTTCTGGATCCAGCTGTTTGTGGTAAACATGAAGATACGGGTTCTGCCCCACAGCCTCAGATGATGCAGCCCCCAGAAGAGGGCAGACTCTCGACCATTGCTCGTCTCCGGCACCTGCATTAGCATTCCAGTTTTGGTTCGTCTCCAGCATTGGCTCCGTGAGATGCTGGTCAGAACTCTGCACGGCCTGATGGGCATCGACTCTGGACCCAAGGAACGTCTGTTGAGCTGCAACAAGCCTTAAACCTGGGTCAATCACACTTGGCTCAAATGACACAGACGCAATGCGATTGAAGACTGGGTCGATCATCACAGGTTCAAACGGCTGGATCACTCGTTGTACGTGACCGAAGTGCAGATCCTTGTTTGTAAGACTGCAGACGCTCATCTGTCCCATCCGTGTCTCCTCCTGAGCCGGCCACGGTGGCTGGTCAAGCTTCTTGCACGACTGATCAGCTCCAACATTCCAATCAGACACTTGCTGCTCGGACACGGTGACAGACTCCTCTGGTGTGGCCACAGGAACCGACACTTGATCAGGCGCTCCGGCTAATGCAACTGGTCTTGCTGTATCAACCGATACAGTTGCAAACTCCACTGGCTCGATCAATTCCTGAGCTGGTTCTGTCAAAGCGTCTGTAAAGAGGACGCATGAGGCCACCTTCTGCTGCTCAACCGACAGAGTTACGTATTCCAATGGCAACATCGGTTCCTGAGCTGCTTCTGTCAAGACGTCTGTAGAGAGGACGCTTGAGGTGACCTTCTGTTGAGTGTGGCACGGCTGCGTGACACAGATCTGCTTCTCGAAGAGTGGCTCGATCAGGCGCTTGTCGAACTCTCGCAAAGCTTCACGGACACGGGCACTGGATGCCTGGAATTTCTCGTGGGCCGCAGCAATCTTTGCCTCCCAGTCGACAACAGATGGCTCGGTAGAAAGAGCAGGACAGTGCACTTGGTCGATCACCTCCAGCGACTCGGTCGGCAAGGACACATCAGCATGCAGCTGCACCTCGTTCGCCACCTTCAAGACATCAGTCGACTCAGCTTTCAGACTGCAGACTCTCTCCTCTCCAGACCAGCTCTTCGGTAAACTGCAATGATAATTACAATCACACAATGCCAATTACGTACAAATTAACACCTCCATTTCCAACATCTCCCACTACCTCTACAACAGGCAGCCAGCAATTTCACAGCACACTCTAGTTTTATAAGATATGTGTGGTAACATATGGACACAGAGCTACAAAAAAACAAAGAATACCAACTCAACTGAACGCCTCTGAACGGTCTATACCGCAAGAGGCGTTTTATAAATGCCCATTTACAATACAATACAATAATAAAACAGACATCTGCACAATACACTGAGGATGAGGAATAGCAAAAAATCCCATACTTTTGCTCCAGTTCCAATCTATAACACTGAGGAATCAAAGTGATGCGACACCCAAATTTACAGAAGTGTCCAGATTGTCCACCATGCCATTTGTGGTTTTTAGTGGCACTTTAGGTAATGCCTCTGTGTATTAATGGATAAACCAAATGGAATCCAATCAGATCAGATTAGCTGCACAGAAGTCATTAGCATTGGGCTGAATGTGAATAGTCACCTTTTATCACATAAACAGAATCTCCCTTTCCAGTCTGCCTGTCATAAATACTATTCCACTGAAACGGCAATATTTACTTGCCCTTCACAGTCACGTAATCAGCTCCACGGACAAAAGAAAGATAACTGCTCTCTTTACATCCGACCTCAAACTCAATCACTGGTTTGGACTTTCTAGTCCTTCTCTCAGCTAGTTTGCATCTTACCTCTAACCTCACACTCAATCAGTCCATATCAGTCTATTCACTTTGACGCCGACTGTCTTGAACTGTTGGGTTCCACAAGGTTCTGTGCTGGGACTGCTCCTGTTTACATCATATACCACTCACAAACTTCTGTCAGAAAGTTCTCTACAGTCTAGACTACAATTTGTACACTGACGATGCACAGCTCTTTCTATTATTTGAAGGCTCTTCATCAATGCAGCTCTCTAATTACTTGCTTACAGGGCATATTTTAACTGTGTAACTAGTGGGACAATGTCCCAGTAGTTTTAGGATTTGTCCCAGTAGTTTTAAGATTTGTCCCAACTTTTTTTGGAGATGATTCCCTAAAAGGTCGTCAATTTTTTTGAGGTCAATTCCTAAAAAAGGTCGTCAACTTTTTGGGGAGATCAATCAATTCGCCCGACTTTGTCCCAGTAGTGTAAATCTCTTAAAATATGCATTGCTTGCTTAGAACTCTCTTTGATGATGTTCAGTCATGGTGTTCAGTAACAAGCTTCTCCTGGATCCTTCTAAGACTGAATTCCTCCTCTCAGGCACAAGTCAACAGCTCCAAAATTTGATTGGCCAACGTCTGTTCAGTTAGGTGGATTCAGTGCTGAACTGTTGATCCTTCGAAAAGTATAGTCCACTTTCACATTCAGGATATTTTTTTAATGAGATCTTCCATGCCTCAGACTTAGTCTTACTTGCAACTGACCTGTTTTCTTGCCAACTCAGCTACTGCAACTCACTTTTCACTCAGGCCCTTAGCCAGAAATACAGTTGCCCATCCAAAAGCATTGAAGTTGGGACAGCCTGACCCCGTGAGCGTACGAAGTTCCAACCGCCCGAAGTCCCACCGCCCTACGAGTCTGACTGCAGTGCCCCTATGCTGTTTACAGAGCCTAATATCAACCCCTACTCCTTACAGAACTCTCATCTGAACGCTGGCAGTGGCTTTAGAGAAGAAACTGGATGGTGCTGGAGGAGAATCATGCACAATTTATGCCCATCCAAAATAATTTTGACCCGTCCAAAATAATTTTGACCCGTCCAAAGGATGGGTGGACGGGTGGCTGGCTAAAGGCCTGTTCTCACTGGCAGAGGTGTAGCTAGAATATTTTGCATATGGAGATGACCATGGGTGGCGATCCCGGGGGTTGATGGGGACAAGACCCACCTTTAAGAGTGGGGGGGACACGCCATACATTTGACCCCCAAATTTTGAAGAAACACCAAAAAAGGTCAAAAGTTTTTTAGCACGTGACCTCTTTTTTGACCAGATCAGTTCAAAATCGTTTTTGACCAGATCAGTGTCCCTGCACCTGTCAAACAAGATCCCCGCCAGTGGGGATGACTATGAAATTGGCGTCCCTCCCTGTTTTATTTACTTCACATTTTCCAATTACATCGAATGGTACTTAAAATTTTAATGAAATAAAAAATGAGAAATACAGATAGTATATGGAGCCCCTTAGTGCTCAATGGGGTGCCAAAATCATACCTGACAACTGGTTTGTAAGTAATCAGGATATTTTTTGGGCACCAAAATTCAATCTTATAAATTTATTTGTGATAAATTAGTTAAAACTGCATCAAAATTAGGAGTAAAATTATTAATATGAACCCTCACTTTGGATCCCCCTTCCTTTAGCACCTGGGGACACATGTCCCCTCTGCACTCCTTGCTATGCCTCTGCTCAGTGGTATGCTAAAAGAATTTGCATAAACTGCAAATGGTTCAAAATTCTCTGGCATTAGCCATAACAAAACCCAACTTAGTATCAACATATTAAACCATAATAGCATTCACAACATTGGCAGCCCATTAATCATATATTTCAGATTAAAATCTGTCTTTTAGTTCACAAAACATTGCACTTAATCTGATACAGAGCTAAACTTAAAACTCATTTCTTTCAATTTGCAGCTTTGACCTCTGGTTCCTCGGACTTATCGGACTTTGATCTGACTTCTCTAATGGACGGACTCTGACTTTGACAACGGTTTCACTTAAAGTAACAATCGATTGATGAATTGTGTATAACAACGGTGCTTTAGAAGTCACTAGATTACGTTCTCAATCTGAGAATGTCCACTCTTCCTACTCCATTGAATCAAATACTTTAAAGGGACATGCATTTGCTGGATGAGGATCATTCTTCATTAAGTCAAAAGCCCACTTTGTGTTCTGAGATCAAGTACCGAGATCACTGGGTAGGATGAGTTAAAATTTTGCTTCAGTTATGTACATGTGTGACAGTGTCAAGAATATTTTATGAAAACTTCATATATATGGGTGTGTTGACCATAGGTAAAAATTTAGGTTAGGCAACTGGGATTGTCTTCTCGCTTGCCCTTCCATTCCTTATTTCCTATAAGTAGTATTTTCCAGTGTTTAAAGACTTCTTATGGTTATCTACCTTCCCTAACCTTCATTAACAGATTGTAAGTAAATTCATTTCCTAAGAATCACCCTACCTAAAGCATACTGAATTCTCTCAAATAATAGTGTGCACTTGACTCCATTCAATAACGAATGGCAGTATATATGTTCCCATCAAACGATTTTGCCCGATCTACAATTTTTCTCTTCCAAATACCCGTTAGTTAAGTTATCCCCTAAAAGACTCCTGAAAAAATCAACAGTAGAACGAAACTGAATGGCGTCTCCATGTATTTGGCGCGCAAGAACTGTACAAATCAAGTTTATCCTGGGATTAAGATTGCTAAAGCAATTAAAATAAGAACAATCGCAACTACGGGTGTTTTCAATGAATATAATACCTTATACCAAAATGGTTTGCACAAATTCCCTCTTTATGCTTACCCTGTACAAAACAAACACAACTTTGCAAAACATAGACTACATATTGGCCACATGTTCCAACTTCCACGATTCTAATGTATCACATACAGTAAACCAAGGACCTATTATCCATGTTTACTTAAGAGTGAACATGAACAGCGCGCCATCGTACGAATGCTGTGTGATCCTCTTGATGAGCCTCATCATATGTGAAATCATCTCTCCACTTCTTATTTAAGTCAGTTTGCTAAACTAAATTAAGACCACAAAGCGTATGACCAGTTGACCACTTACTTTCCATCGCAAAGGTCCTCGTCCAGTTGAGCGGACCTCGCGACCTTCTCCCGACGCTTCCTCAAACAGCCGAAAGTCGACTTCGAACCGGAACGAGCGTCTCCTTCATCCACTCCTCCAACCGTCTTTCGTCTCCGACCCAAACGACCTCGGCGCTCTCCCTACACAAATGCAGCCACACAGATTAATTAACCTTTTAGCCTAGGCCTATCTCTGCAGCTGTCATTAACCAAACGCATGAAATAGACACGCAGGAAAGTTCACTTTTAAATAGTTCATTTGAATAAAGTCGACTTTATCAAGTTTCGAATTTGAACTTTGCGTTGATCACTTACAAGGCGACGTTCGTTATTTGCAAGCGAGAAGGATGGAAGTTGGTTAGGCCTAATTCGATATAAAAATCTAGTTAACTGACGAGTATTTCAGCTCACCTTGTCCTCAGCACGGCGAGGGTCCCGCGGCGAACGGGTCCCAAGACAGGCGAGAAGAGAACGGAGCATCTCGACGAGGAAATAATCTTAAAAGAAAACTCAGAATATCACTTTTTCAAATTTACGTCTAATCAAGCGCAAACAACAGCACGAATGAAGATTTCGAACGTTAAAGACAATGACCCGGCGATTATTTGATGACGTCAACAATAACATGACGTCATCAGGATAATTTCACTAATATTTGCGATCAACGCTCATTACAAGGGCCTATTCGAAATAAACGAACATGATGCCTAAGTCTAGTGCAGTGGCGTCTACCAAGTTGAGGGGTTGGGAGAGCGGTCTCCCACGGTTGCCAGGAAAATGGGGGTTTAGCAAGCATGATGGCCAGAAGTGTGGGTTACCATGCATGATGCTGATGTATACAATAACTTAATTTACAGTTCTCAGTGACTTCTGAGCCTCTAATATATAAGTCGGCCAGAGTGGGGGAGGGGTTTGTTCTCCCATTCCAGGTGAGGGGGTTAGACGCAACTAGTCTATAAGCAGCTTCTAATAGGGTATTGGCATTGTTGCTGCTGTTGTTATTGCTATTATTATTGTTATTATAATTATTGCTATTGTTATTATTATTTTTTTAGTAATATTGTTGTTGTTGTTATTATTATTATTATTATTTAACACGCGTCTCCGCCAATTTCTATGGATGGAAATGGGCGGAGGGGCAGATCAACCTAACAGAGAGTGGACAGACGATATAAAAGATTGCCAAGATTGGTGAACAAGATCTGCTCTGCTTAGGAATATCAGCACAAGACCGGGGACTTTGGAAAAAGCAGTCTTGTTCTCAAGACCTTAAACCTCAAGACCAAGACCAAGGCCAAGACTTTGAACCTCCAGACCAAGACCAAGACTTTGAACCTAAAGACCAATACCAAGACCAAGACTTTAGACCTGAAGAACAAGACCGAGACCAAAAAATCACAATCAGGTCAAGACTTCTATTCCTTACTAAAAAAACTGTCATGTCGGAATACGCGCTAGTTTAATTAAAACGTGAGTCTATTTAGGCTAATTCAAGCAAATTAGCTCTAATGCAGACTGCAGAGAATTCCCGAACTCGTATTTACAAAAGTCCTTCATGCAAAATGTTATTCCAAACACTGGCGTACACTTGTCCAAAATATGGGGGGGTTGGCTATTTATTCTACACTTGTTGCATTGGCTGTACAGTACATCTCAATTATTGGGGGGGGGGGCACGTGCCCTGCCTCCCCCAGAGTCTACGCCTATGATTCCAAATGCCTCTTGTATTCTATAAAAACCAATTCGCTAAAATTTTTCTGACCAAGACGTGCCTTGTGGGGCCTCATAAAAATTCCGCATGTGAAATAATACGTTCCATAGGTGCTGGCACTCAGGGGCGTCTACACCATAGAAACCTTGAAGCAAATGCTCCATCCAAGAAATGGGGGGATCTGTTAGTGTGTGTGCCGCCATTTTAGGGGGAAGGAACGTGGAGTGGGAAGAAGAGGGGGAAGAGGAAGTTGCTCCAATGACTTGGGGGGGGGGGACATACGTCCCTGCTGGCACTCGCAGCACTGGATGTAAATGTACGAATCGTTATTTTTAAATCCTCCCATGGTTTATCAGACCATGTTTGACTTCAGAAACAAGTCTCGGCAAGTCTTCCAGATAGGCCCTACAGAATAACTGTTGCCACTGCCGATAGGGTTTCCTGACCAACAACGCAACAAGACTTGTAGATATTTGTAGACTTGTAGATATTT
>OY744612.1:5214785-5329785 GCA_963556255.1 Allolobophora icterica | reverse complement strand
AACAATAAACAATTGTCTAATTGCTCTAATAAAGATAATGACATCCATTGGAAACAGTAAAACAATTGTCCAATTGCTCTAATAAAGATAATGATAACCATTGGAAACAGCTAATTGTCTAATGCCTAATTATTGTCTAATACAGATAATGGTAACCATTGGAAACAGTTAGCTAACTGTCTAATTGTTATGATGAAGATAATGGTAAACATTGGAAACAGCAAACTAATTGTATGATTGCTTTAATAAAAATAATGGTAACCATGCATTGGAAACAGCTAATTAATAAAGATAACGGTAGCCATTGGAAACAATGAGCTCAAATTAAAATAACGGTGACCATAATAATAATAATAATAACCGGTCTCGGTGCAATTAACACCATTAACACCAAGCGCCAAGGTTTTATCGCAGATTTGGGGCGACATCTCTCTTGCGCCTCAGAGGAACCGCGCGAGGCGAGCTTCTTACATAAGAGAATCTCGATAATAATCATCCAACGATTCAACGCTGTGGCCTTCAGCGGCTGTATGGTGACAACCCAATCTGACTTGGACGAGGGATAACCGTTCCAGAAAGAAAACACGCTAAATCTCTAAGACCCTGAGGGAATGAAGTACCTCGGGGCAAAAAGTAATAATAATAACACTTTTCTTTTTGCACGAGCCTATCACGTTGAGAGCGTTTCTGAATAGCTCTGCTGCGAGGATCGCTTTATAATATTTTGTATTACATTACATTGCAAATATGCCACAGAAGTCGATCTAAAGTAAACGACGATCAAGCAGTTGCTGCAACAGTAGCATCCAAATTAGAAGATGGTAACATATCAGAGCTGCCATTAGATTTCTTTGCTCTACATGTATATAGCGACAAGCCAGTGTCCTGAGACCCTGGAAGAACTGCACCTAAAACACCCTCAGCTTCCGTCTGACCGGTCTCCCATCTCCTCAGAATTTACCGTTGCACCCTTCCGATCTACCAAAGAACAAGTGCTGTGTCGCATTCGCTCTTTCCCAGCAGGCTCATCCGGGGACCAAATGGTCTTCGACCCCAGCACATAATTTTTTATCTGACTTGGTAAATTGCAGACTTGTTGTCCTCGAGACCAAGTTACGCTGTGTCTGGAAGCCCTGCCCTGTGTCTGGAAGCCCTGCTGAGGCTTTTTCTGAAGCCAGTCTAATAAATCCATTAGTGGATTTAAAAAAGGCTTACGATTTGTACATTTACATACAGTTCGTAGATTTACATTTGCATTACATTACATTTATATATATACAGTGCTTGAAAAGCTACTGTGTGTGCCAGCGACTTCAGCACCTGTAGAATGTATTTTTTCACATGGCGGAATTTTTATGAGGCCCCATAAGGCACGTCTTGGTCAGAAAATTCTGAGCGAATTGGTTTTTATAAAATACAAAAAGACATTTGGAATAACATTTTGCATGAAGGACTTTTGTAAATACGAATTCGGAATTCTCTGCAGTCTGCATTTGAAGTTTATTTGCTTGAATAAAATGAAAGACTCATGTTTTCATTAAAATAGCGAATATTCCGACTTGTCTGACTTGACAATTTTTTTAAAGAAAAAGAAGTCTTGGGCTGAATGTGATTTTTGGGTCTTGGTCTCGGTCTTGAGGTTCAAAGTTTTGGTCTTGGTCTTGAGGTTCAAAGTCTTGGTCTCGAGGTTCAAAGTCTTAGTCTTGGTCTCGAGGTTCAAAGTCTTGGTCTTGGTCTTGAGGTTTAAGGTCTTGACAACAAGACTGGTAAATTGCACCAAGACCGGATCGGAACTAGTTTCTGCCGTCACTAATTTGGTCAACCTTCTTCTAGCTGGTGCTTGTCCTAAGCGGATCCGATCCATTAATTCTTTCACACTTCTGCAATTGCGTAAAAATCTGGAGGTCTGCGTCCGATTGTAATTGGCTACTACTGGCGCAGACTCGCATGATAAAAGGCCACCCATTTGGCTGCCGTGCCCATAGATTTAAATGTGGTAGCATACGTACAGGCTTTCTTTTCATTGCTAGTAATGCTGATCTTGATATATCCAAACTATTGGCTTGCAGTCATTTGAGATATATTTTTTGCAATCACAGCTGTGAAAAGAAGTTGCAATGTTGTCGACCTGTTTATTGTTTAGTTTTTTTTTTATAGCATTTTGTGTAAAGTGTGGGGTTCCTGGCCTTCCTGCTATCATGTGTCTGCAGACGGTACTTCAGAAAACGACTGTTGAAGGGCTGTTTGTAATAAACGAAAGATAACACCAGTAGATCAGATTTCAAATTCAATACTTTGATGACTGAAAATGAAATATATTAGGACGTGCCAGTCTTATTCAGCAGGTTTTACGTTCAAAACTGAAGACACTGCTCTTTCACAAATCCTATCCAGAGCCGTTTTAAGGAGTTTGGGGGCCCTAGGCACAACCCGCACAAACCCTAAATAACCTTAAACGTAATCCGATTTCCGTCTCAATATCTCAGTCTCAGAAACAGAGTATTGCATTAGTGCATTGTACGTGCATATGTGTAATTTTGTTAAATTTATTAATATAGTATACTGTTACTAAACTCATAATAGCACAGCTAACACATCAATCTTTGTACTACAAGTGTAAAATAAAAGTTTAGTTTAACATACTTTACAGTTTCCATTGTTTATTTGTTATACAAACTGAAAGTGTGATTATAATGAGTAGGCCTACATGTTTGCTATACATGGATTGTGACTTTGTAACGACAGTTTGCTACAAACATCGCTTTCGTGTTTTGCTCTGAGCAAAGTCTTTTATAATATCATCGAAACTCAGACTCCAACACATCTGATTCTATGCTCATGACATCATACGGCTGCGAAGCTCGTTCTTGATTAATTAAAGTTTTGAGAAAGAACGTTCACCCGTACAGTTTGTCACCATCATTGACAAAAAGATTGATGACCCATCGTTGTTGTTGAAAACAAGCGACAGACAAAGCAATACACAGACTTTTGCGATGGAGAAAAGAGCAGCCACTCGCGACAAACTGATTCACCATTTCGCAGCTCATCTCGACGGAAACAGGAATCAGTTAAGCAACGTCTATGCAACTTATCTCCCGTTCGATACACGCGTTGAGTCGTACTAAAGTCAGACTCTTTATGCTGGCAACTAGCAGGACCTTTACGAATCCAATAAGATCGCAATTCCTCCGTGATTGGACTCCATAGCTTAAGGCTGCATCAGTTGGATAGTCCGCTGACTCCGCAGGGCTTACATCTTGCGAAATAGGCTTCGAATTTTGGTGCTGTGACAACATCTGTACTTTCGACTGGTAGACCATCATCTTGCAGCGACAATAACTGTTCATCTTTATCGCAAACAATGACATCAGTAGACGAGTAAGACAACGTAAGAGTATCTTACGTCTCAACAATGTCGGACTGCGATGATGATTGTGTTTTCTGACTTTGAAAAAAGAAGATACTGTTGGATGTTTGTTCGACATTTCAATTTCAGTTGCTTCCTTTTTTTCTTCGCGGCACCACTCATATAATTTCTACGCATTTTTGATGGGTTGTCTGATATTTCGTTTAATTGATCGTAGGCCTAGTGATAATTGGCCAAAAGTTGCAAATCGGTTTACCGTGAACGACGGTGATAACTGACAATCAGAATCTTAATCTGCATAACAAAAAGGGTAGAAACTATCAAAAAACCTCAACCTTATACATTGGTGGAGGTGGAAATGAAGTTGTTTTGTTAAGTTAAATAAGTTTGCCAAGTTCACTACCGACTCAGTACCGAGCGTCGACACGCCAACATCATTCTATTTATCCTATTAACTGTGCGAAATTTGATACGCTTTTTGCCCTTTTTATAATTTAAAGTTTAAAACAATTTTAAAAATGACTAGATTATAGGACAGAGAGTTTTAATATTAAAAATTAGTATTAACTTACCAAGACATAAAAATTCCTTGAATAGCGTTGTGAAAAAGCAGACAAATGAAAACAAACATAATAGCCAATAGCCTACAGCAAGTTGTGCGCCATCGTCGCCATGCGTTAAAATTATTGATTTATTTCTACAGCGCTCTGATTTTATTACCAATAATTATATTTAACTAAGAATGCAGACCGCAGACATTTGTTTTAAAAAAATAATAAAAATGTGTTATTGTTCTTACTTTACTTTGCAGAATTGTTACTTGTTAGAACAGAACTTATAATATTGTTATTTTGTTTCTGGGCCGCCGCGGGGCCCCCCCGCTGCGCGGGGCCCTAGGCCCGGGCCTCGCGTGCCTATGCCTTAAAACGGCACTGATCCTATCCCAATTCCCCCTCTTGGAAAATGAGCAGGGTCGATGCTATACGGTCGCTCTAGCACGGTACGTACACGGAGACCTTAAAGGTCGTGCCCAGTGTTTAATCTAGACACCTTTGGGGGGGGAAATTCCCCCCAGGATTTATGTTTTCCCCCAGAGGCCAGCAATATTTTAACGTAGACACCTTTCTTAAGGGTAAATTCCCCCAGGATACATGTTGCGCTCCCCCCAGATACGAGTAGCCTAAACAAGTACTATAAGAATAAAATAAGAGAATAAGATATATGAAAGCTTTATAAGATATATGAAAGCTTTTGAGAGATGAGTTCCTAAAAAAGGTCGTAAAAGTTTCCAGTTTCCAAAAAAGTCAGAAAAGTGGGACAAATTACTTAAAAAGGTCATCAACTTTTTTTAAGATGAAATTCCCAAAAACCGTTTGGACGTTGGAACACGGATGAAATTTCCCAAAAAAGTCGCCCTTGTTGGTCCCCCGACAAACCTTGTTTCCCCCCTCAGAAGAGGGGGACTAGATTAAACACTGGGTCGTGCCCCCTCCCGGATACCGGATTCTGTCCTCTTTTGGACTACTCTCGGGGAACCCATATGATTTGTGAATAGGCTGGTGTCCTGTGCTTGGCTTTCGAATGGTGCTTTAGAAGTTTGGAGATTACGATTGAAACGGACAACGGTGGAGAAGGATCTCGTCCGATCGCTTCATTGAAAAAAGAACAGGGTCGAGGCCATATATTGTCGCTATAGCACGGTCCGTACACGGGCACCTTAGAAAACGCAGACGCTATTTGTCTAACAGCAACCCTAATAGTCTACACCCGCACCAGCTGACTGCATTGTATGCCAAGCTGTAGCTCGAGACGGTTAAATAGGTCGTCTCGTGACAGCTATTAGAGCCTATAGATGCTACTACAGTACAATGTTTAGGCAAATAATCAGATGTATGGCGGATGCGTAGTATTTATAGGCACGATAACGACTAGGCCTACGCGTTAGATCATTGCCTTCTCAGTATCTAGAAGGCAATGGTTAGATCCTATAGCATTTAAGCGGTTTATAGAGCGAGCGAGCGCAGCATAACACTAATCAAAAATAATTGGGCAATTTATACAGCTTCGGTGTGTGTGTGTGTGTGTGTGTGTGTGTGTGTGTGTGTGTGTGTGTGTGTGTGTGTGTGTGTGTGTGTGTGTGTGTGTGTGTGTGTGTGTGTGTGTGTGTGTGTGTGTGTGTGTGTGTGTGTGTGTGTGTGTGTGTGTGTGTGTGTGTGTGTGTGTGTGTGTGTGTGTGTGTGTGTGTGTGTGTGTGTGTGTGTGTGTGTGTGTGTGTGTGTGTGTGTGTGTGTGTGTGTGTGTGTGTGTGTGTGTGTGTGTGTGTGTGTGTGTGTGTGTGTGTGTGTGTGTGTGTGTGTGTGTGTGTGTGTGTGTGTGTGTGTGTGTGTGTGTGAACAGATGCATAGCGCATCTTTAACAAGATCTTCAACAGCTTCAAATTTGCGCCGTTCGAGGCACGGATAGGCTTGTCTAAATCTGGAGTTTTTTGCGGTAAAATTATGATTTCCTGTGGAAGAATGTTTCAAGAGGATGGTTCAATGCAAGAAAAGAACGATGCGTCAGAATTGCTTTTAAGGGAGCATGGAACCGACAAGTCACACGAACCCAGTGTATGTAAGTATGTATGTATGTATGTATGTATGTATGTATGTATGTATGTATGTATGTATGTATGTATGTATGTATGTATGTATGTATGTATGTATGTATGTATGTATGTATGTATGTATGTATGTATGTATGTATGTATGTATGTATCTTAACTTTTAGTAGCGCATTTTAGGAAATCCTCAAAAGTGGGGACACCAAAATAATGAGACTGGAGTCCATCAAAGATGTTTCTGAATCAAATGCCACCCCCATATGGTTCGTCCATCCAAGAACGAACAAACCCATCAGAGATTGACTGCTGGTTCATAGGAGATTCTGGGTTGGTTCAAAAAGGATGCCAATCGTAATCGTAATCTCCAAACTTCTAAAGCGCCACTCGAAGGCCAAGCACAGGGCACCAGCCTATTCACGAGCGTTAGACAATTGTAGCTGAGCACCTTGTCCAAAGTCGCTATGCAGTGGCCTGAGGAAGTTGAGGAGGATTCGAACCTGCGACCCTCCGGTTACAAGACACCGAACATACTGTACTGCTACACCACCGCGTCCATCGTGTTGAACACTAAGGCTATATCCAGGAAAGCTAGCTGCGTGACGTGTCATGCACCATTAGCGTCACAGAGGTTGGCAATTGGTTGCTGTAGAGCAGACGTGGTTTTCAACCTTTTTGTAGTGGCGGAACCCTACACAAAGCGCTCATTGGCTCGCGGAACCCAGCGCGTTCGCCCATCCAAAATTACTAGAAATAAATGTAATTATAACTTCTAATGTTGGCATAATATTTAGATTTCAACTGTTAGTATTAGTTATTTGCACATATCCTGCTGGTGCATGTTCTTATATCACATTACAAGTATATAGGCTACTTTAGCACTCAAGTGTAGGCCTAGTGAACAACAACAATACTACTGAACAACAGGATTTTTATTGTATTTCGCCAGTAAACTAGGCCTGCTTCCGACAGATGGATAGAATATTAAAAATATTCTGCAACAGTGTTATAGAAACGCTGTGCTGCAAGTAACTTTCATCAAGTTTAGTGTAAAATTTGTGCCTGATGGCTTCAGCGTAACAGTTTAATTCTCGGACGAATCACAGACATATGAGACATTCATGATATCACTCATAAAAATCATCACCTCCCGGGTTTTCCACTCAAAGCTAAAGTATCACCTTTTCAGGTACTCCTACTCTGACTCATCTGATCCTCCGTTTTCCAATTCTCGCCCTAAACGACACTGCCTCCTCTCGTGATCTGGCCCTCTGGAACCGGAATTTCAATGCCGTAATAATTTGTCCTCAACAGACATTATATATAGTCATTCTCGCTGTTTTTTGTGTGTGCGGTAGTCATGGCAGAAAATCCGAACTCGCATAGGTAACTAGTCGAAAACTGCATTAGAATTTGGCAAATCTTTCTGAGCAATAGATGGATTTTTTTTACCAATATCCAAAACGTCTTAAACGAGTCCAAGTCTAGCTTTGCATGTTGAGCATTCTATCAGTCGCGATATCAGTGAGTTCTCCTCTTTCAAAATAAACTGATCTAAAAAAGAATTAATTCCTACAAATGGGTTTCTATAGGCCTAACCCCAGTCGTAGGCCTACTGCTCAACAGGTACTGATGGAAAATATATTATCAGGTATTGAGACAGTTGGACACAGCGTCCAAATGGTTCAAAATAAACGGTAAAATGATCCTGGTAGCCTACTTCATCTGAATGACATTATTTTGTAAACCATTTTACTTAGAGGCCTCTGTAATATAACGACATATGAAATGCAACATTCACGTAATAATGTTAATTATTTTAACATAGAATTCTGCCAAGCAAGAATGACTGAAAGCTATGAAGAATTCTGTTCATTTGTTAATCCTTTTGCGAATTAATCAGCTGATGTTTTAAAATTTTAATCTGAACTGCCGCGGAACCCCTGGCCGACGCCCGCGGAACCATGGGGTTCCGCGGAACCCCGGTTGAAAACCACTGCAGTGTAGAGACATGCTTCTGTTGAGTGGTCCTTCCTGTAACCAGATTCCAGCTTTGACAAGATCTGACCTTGCAAGATTCAAACTAGCGCAACATCTGCCTCTAGCGAATACTTTATCTCAACCCCTAGAGATGATCGTTATGTTGGAGATGGTTAGGTAATTACTGGCCTCATACAGATCCTTGCTTGGTTTCTCAACACTTTAACGACAAGAGTGTACTAAAAGTGACTGCCATGGGAACCAATGCAGCTCGACGTTAAGGTGTTAAGAGATGGCTGCATTATTGGTCGCTTCATTGACAGCTTCTTGGAGAAGGAAACTCGGAGTGAGATCCAACGTTTGTTGGAGAGGACAGAATTAATACTCTTAAAACTCAACGTCTGTAACCATCTGAAACCGGTCCATGCGACATTGCGTTGTGAAGTCTGTTGAATGCGTTGTGGAGTAGGCTATGACCTTGTTTGTGATTGAGTTGAGCCCTCTGTATCTTGGCGAATGCCAGCGACCTTGTTTGTCAGATGGTGTAGGTAGTCTTCGGCAGAGAACGATGGACTGTGCGATCTACCGAAACGATCCAGAATCGTGAAAACGATCGATACAAAGTCCTCGAATGTCCTTTAAGTCACGATCAGCGATTAGAAACTGCCAACCAACGACCTCTTATATATAACGCTGCCAACGACGTCGCTTTTCATCTTGAAAGAAGGAGTGCTTGTCTGCGCAGAAGATGAATCTGTTCGATTCGACCTTAGTTTGATCATTTCTGCTTAGCGACGCTTTGCTAACACATACGATTAGCTTCGCCCTCCTCGTTTGTCCAGGCTCGGAACTGGCGCTACCAAACTCTTGAACAGCGCATCGTACTCGAAACTAAATGTATGAGTCTGACACAGCACTAGGCCTACTCAACAAACGATTTGAATGGATTGGAACTGTATGTACCAGGACTACGGATCTAATCGCTTCCACGAAACAGAAAACCGAAATAGGGTTAAATTTTAATCTCTAACCAGTGCCGGATTTAAACTTAATGACGCCCTAATTAAGCTATATAGGGGGCCTATCTTGGAAGCCCCTTGTTAAAAAAATTACACCAGAGGGTCTCACAAAATTTTCGCCGTCAGATTTCAGGGATTTTACTAAATTCCTGGTTTTTTCAGGGATTTTGTAAAGTGTCTGAGTGAATTAGGAATTTTCCAAATTACCTAAACATTTCAGTCATTTGACAAAATCCCTGATTTTGCAAATTGCCTGTAGGCCCTAATATATATATATATATATATATATATATACATATATATATATTATGCAGTACATTTTAAAAGCCCTCTTAAAAATGTTACATTTTTATTTTTTAGACCCCCGGATTGTGAGGCCCTAAGCTGTAGCATTTTTAGCGTATGCCTAAATCCGGCGCTGTCTCCAACCGAACTAATCAACTTGGCCCCTGCATTTAATAAATGGGACTAGAGGAAGCCATGACTTTTGCCATAGGCCCTAGTTCTGCAGATTCTGTTGACATTACCAGTCTCAGTGGTGTATTTTGAACGTCATCGCAGCAAAATTACATTGATCAAATCCTGTTTACTTTCTGCGATGTAAGCACAGTGACTAGGCCTATAACAAGCCCTGCTGTTCTTTCCGCTGGGAATGAATTCAGTCACTACCATGAGTTTCGGGGAAATTCTCAGATTGCAGCTATCAATTGAGGCTCGACAAGTTTTATGGTAGGCCCTATGTGTCATCATATTACGTCGTCGATTGACGTTTAACACACGACATGTAGGCCTAGGCCTATCTAAACTGTCGTTTTAAGTTATCTAAACAAATATATTGGGAGAGGCGACTGCTGTCAATCGCCTCGGGCGTTTAAATACCTACGTCTACGCCACAGCTAGGATATAATGCATAATTTTATCAACTTTGGTCTGTTCGTGGCTGAGGTTGGCTCACACAACTTTTAAACACTTCCCGGACCACGGCTCTTAGTAGTAGTAGTAGTAGTAGTAGTAGTAGTAGTAGTAGTAGTAGTAGTAGTAGTAGTAGTAGTAGTAGTAGTAGTAGTAGTAGTAGTAGTAGTAGTAGTAGTAGTAGTAGTAGTAGTAGTAGTAGTAGTAGTAGTAGTAGTAGTAGTTGTAGTAGTAGTAGTAGTAGTAGTAGTAGTAGTAGTAGTAGTAGTAGTAGTAGTAGTAGTAGTAGTAGTAGTAGTAGTAGTAATAATAATAATAATAATAATAATAATAATAATAATAATAATAATAATAATAATAATAATAATAATAATAATAATAATAATAATAATAATAATCTGTTCTTTAATTAAGCGCCTGCAAATGCACTGCACTGTACAGTGAACATACATATTATAACATAAAAAGGCAGCCACGTAGGGCGCCTTACATACATGTATACAGTAGAAGCACATGATAACAGTTTTACAGGAGTCGAATATAACTGTTTTTAAGCGGCAGCCACACGGCGCCATTCATGGCCTACTATTCATTTAATCACCGCTGCCACCTAGCGAGTGGAAGGCTGAATAAACCTTACGGGGTATGCGGGGTTCGACTTTGGTACCTTCAGCTCTTCACGCCAGTGTGTTATCCATTACTCTACGGACCCCTTGCCTGCATCCTTGCAATCAATCGACTCTTGCGCCTTTAATTGCGTCTTTCATTGGTACGTGTGTCTCAAAGGATAACTGATGAGCGATGACATGCAACTATATCTGTTACCAATTCCGCTGCTACACTTTATTAACAAACCGATCCTTCCTTGAAGATTGATATTCAAGTCAGCCGTCTATTTAGTTATGTCAACAAACATGCCAAACGTTTAAATACTGGGATTGATAGGTCTGATGAAATTAGAAAGGCTTGGTGGGTGTGTGGACCGTATGTTAGACAAATCTGATTCAAATCATTTTTATGCCAAAAGCGAAAGCTAACAGTTTTTCGGAGGCGATTTTAGATGGGAATTTAAACTTGGAGAAAATCGCAATATCATAATTATAGAGTTAATTTGCTTATTTACCCGATGCTTGAGATATCGCGCGTTGTGACTCGAGGATTTAGGCTCGCTTCTATTAGGCTTCTATTTGACCTACATTTCCTGCCGAGATTTCTGCGTGGTAATGAGAAATGAGAGGTTTTCCATGGACCTAAGGTCAAGGATTCTGGTCTATGGCCATGGGTCTAAGTTCGGATCTTGCCAAACATTATAACTTAACTACAATAGTTCAAGGGCACTTTGGGGTTTGCCTTCTTCGCGTAGAATTAGAACTAAAAATTGAATTTGGACCATCATTTGGTGACATATGAAAACGTTTGCTTTTAATTAGATTTGCTATAGAATCAGACAGATCTACTGTTACAATGGGTTGCGGTTAAGATGCGTGTGAAAGAGAGAGAGAGACAGACAGACAGACAGAAACAGACAGACAGACAGACAGAGACATATAGACAGAGCCAGAGAGATAGAGACAGAGCGAAAGACAGAGACAGAGACAGACAGAGACAGAGACAGAGAGCGAGTGGAAAATGGCGGAGTGGATGGAGTCAGAAGGGTAGACGACTGTTGTGCTCTGCTACCCGTGGAGAGAACTTAATAAGTAGGGTCCCACGCAGTACCATGGGAAGGGAGTTCCATAGGGATGGGCCCACGACAGCGAAACAGCGAGACTGAGCCATAGCAGACCTCATCCGGGGAACAAACAGATCAAGTGGTTGTAGCAAGTGGTTGCAGTACCAAGGGAAGGGAGTTCCATAGGGATGGGCCCACGACAGCGAAACAGCGAGACTGAGCCATAGCAGACCTCATCCGGGGAACAAACAGATCAAGTGGTTGTAGCAAGTGCGAGTAAGTAGGAAGAGGTGAGAAGCAAAGGTTAATGAACTGTCTAAGGTGACTCCCAGATCACGGACATACATAGAGAATGAGAAGGTCGGGAAGTGAGCTGACAGAAGCGTGAAATCAAGTTTAGATAATTTGTACCAAACCAAATGAGTTGGGTTTTCGAGGGGTTAAGATTCAACCGATTAGAGAGCATCCATGAGCGAAGATCTTGAGAAAAGGATTCAATGGAGCGAACAAGAAGAAGTTGGTCAGCTGGGTGACCATGGACATAAGTTTGCACATCATCAGCATAGAGATGGCCAGATGCAAGATGCTTAGAAAAGAGAGAGTGAATGCCTGAGGTAAAAAGAATGTAAAGGATAGGACCAAGAACAGAACCCTGGGGCAGGCTGGGGGGACACCAAAGTTAATCCCAACCCAGGGCGTTCTTGTGGTACTCAGGATAACCCTTTGCGTTCGGTCAGTAAGGTAGGATTTTACCAGCAGAGAGGAGGACCAGATAAACACATGTATAAAAATTGTATATGTACATATATATGTACATATATATGTACATATATGTACATGTATATATGCATCAAACTGCATTCATGTACATGCATACATACATACTTGCTTACTTCCATGCAATGCACGCCAATACACCATTGTGAGCGATAACAACTCCGAGTTGATTTCGAAAGGTATAATAGATATAATTAATATAGATATAAAATGCCACACACATTGCAAATAAATATGGTGGCTCTCACGTACAATTTCTTTAGCTTGCTATGTTAATATAGAGTCATCACAGACATAAATATATCTATATATCATAATATTTCAAAACGTAGATCACATGGGCAAAGTCAACATCTTGACGTCAAAGAAACGTCTCTTGAGGTACAAAGAAAACACATACTGTTCGTAGATCTACTCACGAACTCTTTGTCCAATATCGACATAAATAAGATTCAAAAACGATTCAGAAGCAACTGAGACTAATGTGCAGCTTTATCACATGCGAATAACAAACACGGAATGGCAAGTTGGAATGACTACAACTAGTCGCCCTTGATCTGGGAGACAAATAACAAGAGGTGGCGATACTTGTGGTCGAGACCCGTAGCTAATATTTGATTTCCCTTTGCTCTCTCCGCCCATCTCTGCATCCTTCCTTTTCCTTTGTTACCCCTCTCTGTTCTCTCGTTCTTCAGTCCGTCCCTCCATCCCTGTCACCGTCCCACCCTCTACTCCCCTTTCCAGCCAATCTCGACCACCACATGAGGCTCCTTTAAAATGAGTCACAGCCGATTATAACTTAACAAATAGAAAGACACGTTATTGGTATATAAAATATAGACTAGTCTTTAAACTACGTAAGGAATGATTGTCTGCAATATAATTGCGACTGAAGGCAGTGTTTCGTTTAAAGAAAATAAATATTCAATAATACGTAAGTAAATAAATATATAAATATATGAATATAAAACGCCGTTTAACTCTAATACAGATTCAGACGATAATCAATAAACGGAAGTGTAACTTTCGTTTCAAACGATTCTGCGGCAGACGATCCAACAATCATACGAGACTGAGCCCCTCGCATTCTCAGCAGCCGCCTGCAGAGGCTGGGAGAGGCTCGCCATCCAATGGAGGCCTGTGTAAAATGCTAGCTTCTGCAGTTGAGCGCAAGCACTTGAAATCGGTCACTGGAAATGTCCTGACGCCGGATGACAATGCGTTGGCGCTGGACGAAGCATCATTTCTGGTGGATTCCGTCCTTCTTATGGTCCGTAGCTGTCTTCGCCCTCACTTGGGTCCTGAGCCGGTGCTGAATCCGATGAAGTTGCCGAGCTACGTCCACCTAAATGATCGTAATCCTCTTCCCCTTCGGGTTGGTTGCGAGCCTCTTGTGTCTGCGAGGTGGCGTTGTTGGCCAGGGTCTCGTTGTCCCGAGCTGGTGCTGAATCCGATGAAGTTGCCGAGCTACGTCCACCTAAATGATCGTAATCCTCTTCCCCTTCGGGTTGGTTGCGAGCCCTTTGTGTCTGCGAGGCTACGCTGTTGGCCAGGGTCTCGTTGTCCTGAGCTGGTGCTGAATCCGATGAAGTTGCCGAGCTATTTCCACCTAAATGATCGTAATCCTCTTCCCCTTCGGCTTGGTTGCGAGCCCCTTGTGTCTGCGAGGCTACGCTGTTGGCCAGGGTCTCGCTGTCTTCGCCCTCACTTGGGTCCAGAGCTGGGGCTGAATCTGAATAAGGTGCCGAGCTATTTCCACCTAAATGATCGTAATCCTCTTCCCCTTCGGTTTGGTTGCGAGCCTCTTTTATCGGTGAGGCGACGTTGTTGGCCAGGGTCACGCTGTCCTGAGCCGGTGCTGACTCCGATGAAGTTGCCGAGCTATTTCCACCTAAATGATCGTAATCGTCTTCCCCTTCGGGTTGGTTGCGAGCCTCTTGTGTCTGCGAGGTGGCGTTGTTGGCCAGGGTCTCGCTGTCCTGAGCTGGTGCTGAATCCGATGAAGTTGCCGAGCTATTTCCACCTAAATGATCGTAATCCTCTTCCCCTTCGGGTTGGTTGCGAGCCTCTTGTGTCTGCGAGGCTACGCTGTTGGCCAGGGTCTCGCTGTCCTGAGCTGGTGCTGAATCCGATGAAGTTGCCGAGCTATTTCCACCTAAATGATCGTAATCCTCTTCCCCTTCGGGTTGTTTGCGATCCTCTTGTGTCTGCGAGGTGGCGTTGTTGACCAGGGTCTCGTTGTCCTGAGCTGGTGCTGAATCCGATGAAGTTTCCGAGCTACGTCCACCTAAATGATCGTAATCCTCTTCCCCTTCGGGTTGGTTGCGAGCCTCTTGTGTCTGCGAGGTGGCGTTGTTGACCAGGGTCTCGTTGTCCTGAGCTGGTGCTGAATCCGATGAAGTTTCCGAGCTACGTCCACCTAAATGATCGTAATCCTCTTCCCCTTCGGGTTGGTTGCGAGCCTCTTGTGTCTGCGAGGTGGCGTTGTTGGCCAGGGTCTCGTTGTCCTGAGCTGGTGCTGAATCCGATAAAGTTGCCGAGCTACGTCCACCTAAATGATCGTAATCCTCTTCCCCTTCGGGTTGGTTGCGAGCCCTTTGTGTCTGCGAGGCTACGCTGTTGGCCAGGGTCTCGTTGTCCTGAGCTGGTGCTGAATCCGATGAAGTTGCCGAGCTATTTCCACCTAAATGATCGTAATCCTCTTCCCCTTCGGCTTGGTTGCGAGCCCCTTGTGTCTGCGAGGCTACGCTGTTGGCCAGGGTCTCGCTGTCTTCGCCCTCACTTGGGTCCAGAGCTGGGGCTGAATCTGAATAAGGTGCCGAGCTATTTCCACCTAAATGATCGTAATCCTCTTCCCCTTCGGTTTGGTTGCGAGCCTCTTTTATCGGTGAGGCGACGTTGTTGGCCAGGGTCTCGCTGTCCTGAGCCGGTGCTGACTCCGATGAAGTTGCCGAGCTATTTCCACCTAAATGATCGTAATCGTCTTCCCCTTCGGGTTGGTTGCGAGCCTCTTGTGTCTGCGAGGTGGCGTTGTTGGCCAGGGTCTCGCTGTCCTGAGCTGGTGCTGAATCCGATGAAGTTGCCGAGCTATTTCCACCTAAATGATCGTAATCCTCTTCCCCTTCGGGTTGGTTGCGAGCCTCTTGTGTCTGCGAGGCTACGCTGTTGGCCAGGGTCTCGCTGTCCTGAGCTGGTGCTGAATCCGATGAAGTTGCCGAGCTATTTCCACCTAAATGATCGTAATCCTCTTCCCCTTCGGGTTGTTTGCGATCCTCTTGTGTCTGCGAGGTGGCGTTGTTGACCAGGGTCTCGTTGTCCTGAGCTGGTGCTGAATCCGATGAAGTTTCCGAGCTACGTCCACCTAAATGATCGTAATCCTCTTCCCCTTCGGGTTGGTTGCGAGCCTCTTGTGTCTGCGAGGTGGCGTTGTTGACCAGGGTCTCGTTGTCCTGAGCTGGTGCTGAATCCGATGAAGTTTCCGAGCTACGTCCACCTAAATGATCGTAATCCTCTTCCCCTTCGGGTTGGTTGCGAGCCTCTTGTGTCTGCGAGGTGGCGTTGTTGGCCAGGGTCTCGTTGTCCTGAGCTGGTGCTGAATCCGATAAAGTTGCCGAGCTACGTCCACCTAAATGATCGTAATCCTCTTCCCCTTCGGGTTGGTTGCGAGCCTCTTGTGTCTGCGAGGTGGCGTTGCTGGCCAGGGTCTCGTTGTCCTGAGCTGGTGCTGAATCCGATGAAGTTGCCGAGCTACGTCCACCTAAATGATCGTAATCCTCTTCCCCTTCGGGTTGGTTGCGAGCCTCTTGTGTCTGCGAGGTGGCGTTGTTGGCCAGGGTCTCGTTGTCCTGAGCTGGTGCTGAATCCGATGAAGTTGCCGAGCTACGTCTACCTAAATGATCGTAATCCTCTTCCCCTTCGGGTTGGTTGCGAGCCTCTTGTGTCTGCGAGGTGGCGTTGTTGGCCAGGGTCTCGTTGTCCTGAGCTGGTGCTGAATCCGATGAAGTTGCCGGGCTATGTCCACCTAAATGATCGTAATCCTCTTCCCCTTCGGTTTGGTTGCGAGCCCCTTGTGTCTGCGAGGCTACGCTGTTGGCCAGGGTCTCGCTGTCTTCGCCCTCACTTGGGTCCAGAGCTGGGGCTGAATCTGATGAAGTTGCCGAGCTATTTCCACCTAAATGATCGTAGTCTTTTTCATGTGACGTTTGCAGTGCGTCATCGCCGGATGGCTGCGTTGCCATGGTTACCGTTTGACGTTGCGCTTCTTCTGAGACTTCCATCTCTCCATCATCTTCTGACTGCGTTGTCTGCTCACCGCTGGTCAAGTCATCTACCTGGGCTGTGGTCATCGACTGTCCGTCTTCCAAATGACCTTCGCTGTAATTGCCGGACGTCGTGACATTGAGGTCGACAGATGGCGAAAGAGATGTTTCTGTCGTGAGAGGGGCGCCGGACACCAGGTGGCGTGTCAACATGACGAAGAGCAGGAGACAAAGTGTCCAATCCTGCGAATAATGAGTCAAGAAATGGACTATAATAGTCAATCAACGGCAACAAGAAAATCATAATTGCGTTCGCTTCAGAAAACGATTAAAGAATTGTGCCATCGAATCATGTTCACGCTAAGCCTTAGAAGTCCTAATGATCTTTTCTCTCCTTCATAGGTCAATTATTCTCGTATATTTTATCTCTGATCTTTTGTCTCTTATTTCTTATAATCTCTTACCTTTTATCCGATTCGTTTTCTTATTCTCTTTTATTTATTTATTTTTTTTATCTTTTTCGTGTCAGAAATATCAGGACAGGTTTTTGTAAATATGAAACTTTAGAAAACGGTTACCAGCAGGACTCCCGACCACAAGGAAATGAGAAAACCTAACAGAAGAATAGGCCTAAATATTTACGTAAATAGTCCCTCAGTCTGCATAGGCCTATTCATCATTGCGCTCCGAATTTATTATTATTATTAGTAGTAGTAATGGTAGCAGTAGTAGTAGTAGTAGTAGTAGTAGTAGTAGTAGTAGTAGTAGTAGTAGTAGTAGTAGTAGTAGTAGTAGTAGTAGTAGTAGTAGTAGTAGTAGTAGTAGTAGTAGTAGTAGTAATACTAGCAGCAGCAGCAGTAGTAGCTGCAGTAGTAACAGTAGTAGCAATTATAACTTCGTTATGATGTCTAATGTACAAGTCATCAACCCATGGCGCACCTAAATCAATCCAATTTTACTTGCCTTATCCTGACTTTGGTTATGTTCGACCATTCTTACTAAACGTTTGCTGTTATTAATTTTCAGTGAACGACTTAATTCAGTTTAATGAATTATATGATACAGACTATGCACTTTATGTTTTTGACTGTTAATCAGATACTAATTTTGTATTCGATTCAATTAAATTTGATTTGATTTGATTCAGTTTAATGCTAAACCAACTGAAAGCTATCGCAGACAAAATACTTCGTAGCTCTGACTCTTAGGCGAAGAATAATAATAATAATAATAATATTTATTCTTTAATTAAGCGCCTGCAAACGCACTGCGCTGTACATGTACATGTTATGCGATAAACCTTAACTACTAACAGAACAGACAGCCTGCAATACACGGCGCAAATTGCAGCCTACAAAGCATGTCCGCCTATGGCACTCGATCTCTGTACCTCTCGCACTCTACGCCAGATGTTATCCAATGAACAGAACCCTATATACTATATAGTCAACTTCTGTTTGAAACGCATGGGAAATTTATCGGTTCTACCTATTCAAGGTAGGCCTAACTCTGTTCATGACGAATATTTTCAATACACACGTTCGCGTGAGACGGTGAGACCTTCGCCTCGTCGGATTTCTACAAGTGGTTGCATCGCTCAGCGGTTGGGACGAAGACACTGCTTTGGACATACAGTGAAATTTCACTGATGGGAAAAAATCTGACTTGAATCCGCCGAACCTAGCGCCTATAACCGCGCACCCAGGTGACCCATCCACCAGCGCCTGCGAACTAGCAAACACACAGCCTTGTAAGTAACATGTGCGTCGATATTCATCATAGCCTACCACAAAGTCCAGCCTAGAATAGACCTACAATTTTTTGCTGCTCATTGACGACTCATAATAACCAAGCTTAGTGACTATAGTAAATCACGCCCAGATATGCAGCGACGAGCAATAAGGCTAATTATATTCAGACTAATGTAATCTAGATAAGCCAGCCGTTGACTGCCACACAAGGCCTCTCAGCTTTTAAATGAGCTTCGACTTTCACTGATCCATCAGTGATTGATGCCACGTGCCACAATAAATTATCTTTTAATAGTAAAATAGACTTTTACTTTCAGTTACTTAAATGGACTTTTAAGTGCAAAATGTACTCTACATAATATTCGATCCATTAATGATAGCTTATAGAATTTTGTCTGTTATCAGAAGTTGCTTTCATAGGCGCCGACTTCTTGGGGGCCTTGGGTGCAAATGCACCCAGAGAAAAAGTTCAGTGGGGGCCTGGCACCCAGAAGAATTCGGACCTTAAATTCAATTTTTTGGGGGTATTCCTAGAAAAGGTCGTCACATTTTTTCGGAGGATGAATTCCTAAAAAAGTTGTCAAATTTGAGGAGAGAATTATATTAAAATATGCACTGGCACCAGGGGCGGATCCAGGGGGCAATCCGGCCATGGCCCCCTTTTTTTATTTTCTTATGTTTACACACGGATGACTAAAAAAAGGCCATCAGTTTTATTTGGAGATGATTTCCTAAAAAAGTTCCGTTGGTCCTTTAAAACAACTTTGATTAACCTTCTGGATCCGCCCCTGACTGGCACCCAGAGACAAAAGCAAAAGTCAGCGCCTATGGTTGCTTTAGTGATAGTCAAAGTGCACCACCACGAAAATCGACTACACCTAGGGCCTTGGCTGCGACACTATAGACTAGGCCTAAATAGAATGATTGCAGATGGCTTAATTCCGTGTGAAGGACTCATTTTGCAACACAAGCAGAAACAAATCACAGGGCTAAATAAATTTGGTAAGCTGCATATATCGCACAAACTTAAAAAAACGTTTCTAAAACACAGGCAGGTGTAGGTAATGGATGTTTTCTTAAATTCTGCCACATACCTTCATTTTAAGTTAAATCTGTTTCCATGCATCAATTTCCGAGATCGTTTTCTAACGAATATTCACTAAAACTTCACAATATGCGAAGCAACAACTCTCTCTCTATTCTTGTCAGGATCTTTAGCTGAACTCAGTCGTTTTTTTGACAACGCTGTTGGACTACCAAACGCTTTTAACTTTGCCGTTTGCAACAGCGAGACAGGTTTTATAAGCAAGACAGGTTTGGCATACGATACCGAAGTAATTTTCAACCCATTTCTACATGCGAACTCGCGTGCCACTCCTGTAGACAAATTAATGTAAGTTTATGCGTCACCGGCATGGTGGGAACTTTTGGGATCAGCTGAGCATGGTCGACTGGAGCGATTCCTTGCTCGGATGGTGAGGGCCGGGTTTCTCCCAGCTGATGCACTTTCGCTTGACGCAGCAGACGAGAATCTGTTTAGGGCTATAATATCTAATAAGCAGCATGCTTTGCGACCGCTATGCACTGAGGGGGGGGGGGGACACGCGGCACAATCTGAGGCTTAGACTGCATCCGTTTGCCCTTCCTATAAAAGATAATGGAACTTTCTGGCCGGGATGACGTATCAAAAAGTTACTGACAGGAACATTCTGACTTTCATGACGCTTAAAAAACCGATAATGGGGGATTGCATATAATCAACACCCAAGTGAAATGTACCTCATTGCGTTCTGTCAGTGGGAATTTGTATGAATAAACGATGATATAATAATAATAATAATAATTCCATCTGATTGCAGTTAAAAACCGCAATCTAAGCCTTTTACGAAACATTTTAACTGCATTTTACTAGGCCTACCTTAACTTAGTTAAGCAGACGTGGATTTTCATAACGTAAACACGAAAAAACCTACTAACTGGGAAATACCCTCGCATATACTTCCTCGGACTTTATACACGGGCAGGCACCAACGATTATAATGATTATCATTACTGGCCTTGCATGATGCAGCGACAGCACCCTGCAATATCTGTCTATGTAGGCCGATGTTGCAGGGAAACAGTCGTATCGTATCCTTGTCAGTAAGCCTGTAGTATAGGCGCATGAGTAACAGTTTGGAAACTCAATGCCAACTGCACAGAGATAACACCAACCACTTGTAAGGTAGTTACACTACACGATGTCAGAAACTCTAGCTCTCATCACTTCCTTCATCCATGCATGAAGATGCTCCGAGTGGCGGTTGGCAGTTCTAAGAGTGGTACAATGGATTAAGTGTCACATCCAGGATTTATCAGCCGAATTAACCAGATTTGCAACTGATTACTAATTAATTGATATAATAATTCGGTAAACAGTAATCTGATAGTCTGATGCAAGTATCGATTATCGACAGTGTTGGAATCGTTGTGAGAATGTTGTAGGCGATGAATCGAACGACATTCAACAGGGAAACGTTTCCATGAATTTCCTATTTGATCGATTCACGTTCGCTTTCAACACGTGTGAGTTTCTGTTGGTGCGATAAATAAATCTTTGTACAGCATTACATTATACAAGATGACTTGAATCTGGTTTCTGTGGGTCACGGGAGGCGATTGGCTAGAGCGCCTGCCGTGTTCTAGTGGAGAAATTTTTCAGAGGGGCAAAATGGCGATTTTCTATATATGTATGTCCTATATATCCATACATATATAGGACATACATGGATGCATTCATAAACACGGAACACGAGACAATTTTCAAAATCCAGGGGTCCAATGCTCCCTTGACCCATCTCGGGACGCCCATGGCCGTGTCACGTGCAGAGTACGGATTAGAACCTAGTCTGAGATGGTTACCTTAGAGTGACCATGAGCAAGTCCTTCACTCACAATTAATCAGCACCATCGATTGATGCTTGGTCATTAGATATAGGCGCTTAATAAACGGGTAATAATAATAGTTTTACTACTTGTAGTACTTCTACTATTACTACTACTACTACTACTACTACTACTACTACTACTACTACTACAACTACTACTACTACAACTACTACTACTATTACTACTACTACTACCACTACTACTACTACTACTACTACTACTACTACTACTACTACTACTACTACTACTACAACTACTACTACTACTACCACTACTACTACCACTACTACTACTACTACTACTACTACTACTACTACAACTACTACTACTATTACTACTACTACTACCACTACTACTACTACTACTACTACTACTACTACTACTACTACTACTACTACAACTACTACTACTACTACCACTACTACTACTACTACTACTACTACTACTACTACTACTACTACTACAACTACTACTACTACTACTACTACAACTACTACTACTATTACTACTACTACTACCACTACTACTACTACTACTACTACTACTACTACTACTACTACAACTACTACTACTATTACAACTATTGCTACTACTACTACTACTACTACTACTACTACTACTACTACTACTACTACTACTACTACTACCACTACTACTATTACTACTACTACTGCTACTACTGCTACTACTACTACTACTACTACTACTACTACTACTACTACTACTACTACTACCACTAATACTACTGCGAAAACATGTCTGTATATGTATTTGCATATATACATGTCTATTTGGGTATGTATGTTTAATGGTATGCATGCATGATTGTGATTACATTTATCCATACATATATAGGACATACATGGATGCATGCATACATATATACATACATGCATTCATGCATATATACTACATGCATACATACATCCATACGTACATACAAACATAAAAATCAAAGTTGAGAACCATATGTTATTGTCACACAAATTATGCGCAATGCCATAAAAATCGAATGAGAAGACTTCCCATTAGTAATCACCATTGCGCTTTGATGTTCTCTCAGACAACGGTGAATGATTTCAGGTCTGAAGCGAACGCCACAATGCATGGCAAAGGCCGAAGTTAATGTGGCCAAACCATGTAGGGTCCACAAAATGTATGAGATGCAACGAGGGGGCAGTATGAAAACATATTTTCGTACGTAATATATGGATGGTCCCTCATGTCTGTAGCGCTTTTTGAGGTCTAGAAGCGCTCTATTAGTTGCCTCGAAATATGTATATATGTACCTGCATAAACATGCATTCACGTATATGCATACATACATACTTGCTTACTTCCGTGCACTGCAGGCTAATGCCCCGTTGTGAGAAATAACAACTCCGAGTTGATTTCGAAATGTATAATGAATATAATTTAAATAGATGTAAAATGCCACACACATTGTAAATAAATAAGATGGCTGTTGCGTAGCATTTCTTTAGCTGATTATGTCAATGTATAGAGTCATCACACACATACATATAACTATATATCGTAAAATTTCAAAATGTAGACTACATGCACAAAGTTAACATCTTGACGTCAAGAAACGTCTCTTGAGGTACAAAGAAAACACATACTGTTCGTAGATCTACTCTTTGTCCAATATTGGCATAAATAAGATTCAAAAACGACTGAGAAGCAAATGAAACTAATGTGCAACTTTATCACATGCGAATAACAAACACGGAATGCCAAGTTGGAATGACTACAACAAGTCGCCCTTGATCTGGGAGACAAACAACACGAGAAGACGATACTTGTGGTCGAGACCCGTAGCTAATATCCGATTTTCCTTTGCTCTCTTCACCCATCTCTGCATCCTTCCCTTTCCTTTCTTACATCCCCTGTTCTCTCGCTCTTCAGTCCGTCCTTCATTCCCTGTCACCGTCACTCCAGCTACTCCACCTCCAGCCAATCTCGACTACAACAGGAAGCTCCTTTAATAATGAGTCACAACCGATTTGAAACTTAATAAATAGAAAGATACGAATCAGACATTGGTGTATAAAATATAGACTAGTCTTTGAACTACGTAAGGAATGATTGTCTGCAATATAATTATGACTTACGGCAGTGTTTCCTTAAAAGAAAATAAATATTCAAAAATACTTAAATAAATAAATAAATATATAAATATAAATGCGATTTAACTCTGAAACAGATTCAGGCGATAATCAATCAACGGAATTGCTACGTTCGTCTCAAACGATTCTGCGGCAAACGATCCAACAATAATATGAGGCTGAGCACCTCGCAGTCGCAGCAGCCTCCTGCAAACGCTGGGAGGGGCTTGCCATCCACCGAAGGCCTGCTAGCTTCTCCAGTTGTGCGCTAGTACTCGATATCAGTGACTGGAAATGTCCTGACGCCTGATGAGAATGCGTTGGGGGTTGACGGTCTTTCCTGTTGAGTTTGTCTTCTTAGTTTCCGTAGCTGTCTTCGCCCTCACTTCGGTCCAGAGCTCGAGCTGATTCCGGTGAAGTTGCAGAGATCTCTTCACCACCTAAATGATCGTAATCGTCTTCCCCATCGGTTTGGTTAAGAGCCTGTTGTGTCTGCGGAGCGGCGCTGTTGGCGAGGACACAGGCGACCGGAAGGCTCTCCTGGCAGTCGGTCCATCGCCCTCTGGCGTCCATCTTCTTCACGGCTACGTAGAAGTAGACAGGTTCACATCTGCGGGTCTCGGTTTCGGTCGGTGGCTGATTCAGAGTCTGGCACTCGGCCTTCATCAGCAACTCAGGGACTCGCCTTGGGTTGACGTCGTACACGTAGTTCCACTTGCAGACTGAGTCTCTCTTTGCCAGCTTCTGCAGCTGCGTGTCTCCTTCGATCGCCTCGACCAGCTTGGCCGAGATGCACCGGTCGTCGACTGGACTGTCGTAACTCACTTCTGGCAGCTCATTGGCACCGCTCGATGCTTCCGGAAGCTGTGACGTTTGCAGTGCGTCATCGCCGGAGGGCTGCGTTGCCATGGTTACCGTTTGCGCTTCTTCTGAAACTTCCATCTCTCCATCATCTTCTGACTGCGTTGTCTCCTCACCGCTGGTCAAGTCATCTACCTGGGCTGTGGTCATCGACTGTCCATCTTCCAAATGACCTTCGCTGTAATTGCCGGACGTCGTGACATTGTGGTCGACAGATGGCGAAAGAGATGTTTCCGTCGTCAGAGGGGCGCCGGACACCAGGTGGCGTGTCAACGCGACGAAGAGCACGAGACAAAGTGTCCAATCCTGCGAATAATCAGTCAAGAAATGGACTATAATAGTCAATCAACGGCAACAAAAAATCATAATTGCGTTCGCTTCATCAAACGATCCAAGAATTATGCCATCGAATCATGTTCACGCTAAGCCTTAGAATCTTAATGATCTGTTATCTCCTTCATAGGTCAATTATTCTCGTATCTTTTATCTCTGATCTTCTATCTCTTATATTTATATCTCTTGTCATTAATATCTTATCTTTTATCCGTTTCGTTTTCTTATTCTCTTTTATTGTTTTCGTGTGCAGGCTTTTGTAAATATGAAAGTTTAGAGATGGTTACCAGCAGGACTCGCGACCCCAAGAAAATGAGAAAACCTAGACCTAACAGAAGAATAGGCCTAAATATTTACGTAAATAGTCCTTCAGTCTGCATAGGCCTTTTCATCATTACGCTACCAATTTATTATTATTATTATTTTAATTTTTTTTTGTCCCGATGTATACAGGATCCTTCAGGGACTTGAATATTAACTAATATGGAAAAAAGTGTCCGTAATGGCCCTATTCATCTATTTCCCGGCAGGCAAAAGTGCTCCAGAAAGCCACTGCGTTAAAACGCTGTATCGTCAGCGAAAGGCGTTGGAATATTATTATTATTATTAGTAGTAGTAGTAGTAGTAGTAGTAGTAGTAGTAGTAGCAGCAGCAGCAGCAGCAGCAGCAGCAAGAGCAGCAGTAGTAACAGTAGTAGCAATTATAACTTCGTTATGATGTCTAATCAACCGATAGAGCACCAAAATCAATCCAGTTTTACTTGCCTTGTCATGACTTTGGTTATGTTCGACCATTCTTACTAAACGTTTGCTGTTATTAATTTTCAGTGAACGACTTAATTCAATTTAGGCTAATGCTAGGGCAAGCGAAAACTACGCAGGCTAAATACTTCGTAGCTCTGACTGTCGGGCGAAGAAGAAGAGAAGCCTATATAGTCAGCTTCTGTTTGAAACGCCTGGGAAATTTATCGGTTGTATACCTATCCAAGGTAACCCTGTTGACGACGAATATTTTAAAGACACACATTCACGTGAGACCTTCTCCTTGTCAACACGTGTGGTTTTATCGCTCTATGAACAAAACTGATGTTTGTCATCAGCGGTTGGGACGAAGGCTTTGCTTTGCACATACAGTGAAATTTCACCGATGGGAAAAATCTGACTGGAACCTAACATTCGTCTGCCAAACCCAGCACCTAGAACCACACACCCATGTGACCCATCCACCATCGCACCAGCTTTTGCGAACTAAGTAACATACAGCCATGTGACAATTGTCACATATGCGTCGATATTCATCCTACCACAAAAGTCCCAGCCTACAATAAAGTTTTTCTGCTGCTCGTCGACTCATAGTAACCATTTATAATTGTCCGCCTAGTAAATAACGCCTAGATATAGGATGCGTCAGAGCTGTGAACAGCCGGCACGACTGGAGTTGCCCCAATTAGACTAATTATCTAATGTAATCTAGACACTATAATCGTTCACTGCCTCACAAGGCCTCTCAGCCTTTCAGTGATTGATGCCACGTGCATATGAGACCGGCCACATAAATTATTTTTTAATTGTAAAATAAACTTTTACTTTCAATTGGCTTAATGGACTTTTAAATGCAAAATCAAAAAATAAAAATAAAAAAATAAAAATCGAGAGAAATGGCGACTTCGGACGTTGGAAGCTGAAGAACCAGAAGAAGAAATGCAAAATCTACATATACCTAATTTTCGATCAACTACTGACAGCATACAGAATTTTGTCTTGTCTTAAAGTAAGCTATTATCGGATGTTGCTGCTTAAAAACAGTTTTAAAAAGCTGGAAATCGACTCGGCCTAGGACCTGTGCTTAGGACATTATTAACGAGGCCTAAGAAGATTGATTGTAGATGGTTTCCGTGTAAAGGACTCATGTTGCAACAAAACCAGAAACAATTCAAAGGGCTAAATAAATTTTGTTAAGCTGCAGTTATCGCACAAAATATTAAAAACCTTTCTAAAACACCGACAGATGTAAGTAATGGTTGTTTTCTTAAATTCTTCCACATACCTTCATCTTAAGTGAAATCTGTTTGCATGAAGACATTTCGGAGTTCGTTTTCTAACGAATATTCACTAAAACTTTAAAGTTAATAATCTAATATGAGAATAACAACTCTCTATGCTTGTGAAGATCTTTAGCTGAACTCAGTCGTTTTCTTGCGATCACTGTTGGGCTATCAAACAGTTTGAACTATGCCGTTTGGAACAACAAGACAGGCTTTATAGCCTCAAATTGATACCGAGGTAATTTTTCAACCCATTCTCTCTGATTGCTGTTAAAAACCGTAATCTATGCCCTTTATGAAACATTTGAACTGCATTTTACTACCTCAACTCAGTTTAGCAGACGTGGATTTTCATAACGTAAACCCGAGCAGACCTATTAACTGGAAATACCCTCGCATACATGTATACTTCCTCGGCCTATATACGCAGGGCAAGTACCAACGATTATTATATCATTACTGGCCTTGCATGATGCAGCTACAGCGCCCTGCAACATCGGTCTATGTAGGCCTATCAGCAAACAGAGTCGTGTTGTATCGTTGTCAGTAGGCCTATAGGCTCATGAGTAAATGTTTGGAAACTCGATGCCAACTGCACAGAGATGAGTTGAGGTTAGACTACACGATGTGAGAAACTCCAGCACTCATCACTTCCTTCAACCATGCATGAAGATGCTCCGAGGGGCGGTTTGCGGTTCCAAGAGTGGTACAATGGATTAAGTGACACATCCAGCATTAATCAGCCGAATTAACCAGATTTGCAACTGATTACTAATTAATTGATATAATAATTCGGTAAACAATAAGCTGATATTTTTTATTAAAGTTAAAGTATCGACTATCGACAGTGTTGGAATCGTTGTGAGAATGTTGTAGGCGATAATTCGAACGACATTCAACGGAAAAGTTTCCATGAATTTCCTATTTGATCGATTCGTGTTCGGCTCCAATACGTGAGAGTTTCAGTTGGTGCGCTAAATAAATTTCTATGGAGCATTACATTATGCAGTTTGTCTTGAGTCTAGTTCTTGTGGGACACAGCAACCGAGTGGTTAGGACGCTCACCGTGTAAGGTGGAGAGTATGAGTTCGAACCTCGTCTGAGGCGGATACTGTGGAATGACCTCTTGAGCAAGTCCTTCACTCACAATTGCTCAGCGCCATCGATTGATGCTTGGTCATTAGACCTACATACATAGGGGAGACTTGGCACCCTTGATCCCCTTTTTGAATTTTTCAAATTTCAAAAAATTTAAATCACTAGCAAGTCTTATTAAATTCTATTTATTAAGAATATTTTTTGTCTATCTGAGTTGCATTAAGTGGTTTTCACAAATATAAACTATGAAAATCTATGTGCAAAAAACACAATACACCCAAAAGGGATCAAGGGTGCCAACGGGTTGGCACATTTTATTTCACCCATGTGCACCTTTGATCCCCAATACAGAGGCGCGTTTACAGAAAATGGGGCCCTAGGCGCAAACATTTTTGGGGCCCTTCTGAACCTGTGGGCTGAAAGTCTGAGACTGTGGTGATGTTTAGCCTATCATGTGCTGCTCTGCAAAAACGCACGAAGTTGAACTTGATGTTGTTTTTGTGAGTGTAATTGACACTGTCACTGTAGTTATGATTAGTTATAGAAACTATTTTCAAGGAATGTGAAGTTATTTGATTTAATGCTTTTAGTAAAAAAAACTGGCATCGGGTGTTGAATCAACATTCAACCCGAAATACGTGGCCATTTTTACTTCTTGAATAAATTGAGCTCTTAAATTGTCTCCATTAGTGTGATAAATTCATCACAAATTGTATTGGATAATTCTATAATTGGAAAAAATATTTTCCATCGTTTGGGGGCCCTCCGAGATTTTGAGGCCATGGGCGCGCGCCTAGTGCGCCTACGTGTAAACGCGCCTCTGCCCCAATAGGCACCCTTGTTCGGTTTGTTTGCAACAGCAAGGAAATGTTGGAAATGATTATTTGAAATGAGAAATGTGCAAATGTTACTTTCGATATAATAAAGACAATGCATTTGCAACATTCTGACTGGATTTTATTCTGACTGTCTAAACTTATACATAAAAATACTTTTTTTCATCGATTTTATGAAAAACATAATCTCCATTTGCTATATGTTCAATGCTTTCATCATCCGTACTATGACTAGGTTCCATGTCAAAGTCATCTGCACTATCTGAAGATGAGTCATGCAGAGTTTGAAAGCCAAATTCATTAACATTTTCAGTGTCACTTACGCCTGAAATTTTCCTGCATGAGTTCTTTTGGCATTTTTATTCAAATTTTTATTAGCGTTAATGCAATCACTTTTTCAGTCAGTTTTTTTTCTTTCTTTTTGGTATTTTGTTTGCCTTGGGAACAGCAGTTGGCTTCCAGAACTAACGATACGGCTACCTTCATTTAAGATTCAGAAACTTGACCTCTTGGTGGCCTGTTTGTCTTTCTCTATTTATGATAAGGCATAGCTGTATGCATGAAAAAAATAAAATATATCAATACAACATTATTCTCAATTATACATACATAATATTCAAAACAAACTTCTTGTTGACATGTGGCATCTATTCAACATTTTGTGTAAGCTCCCTTGATCCTGGAGATCAAGGGTGCCGATTCAAGCAGGGATCAAGGGTGCCAAACCATTTAGTTTCCACTTCTTGAATCATACCATTTTTAATGAGCTTGTACGCGTTAAGTGTCTCAAAATAGATTCAACAAGAACCAACAAATCAATCAACTTCATTATTTCTTCAATAAATAAGTAAATAAGGCAAAATGACTGAAGGATCAAGGGTACCTAGGGATCAAGGGAGCCAAGTCTCCCCTACTTACGTGGCGCTAAATAAGCGCATAATAATAATAGTTATGCTACTACTGCTGCTGCTGCTGCTACCACTCCTGCTACTACTGCTGCTGCTGTTAACACTCCTGCTACCACTACTACTGCTGCTGCTGCTGCTGCTGCTGCGAAAAGTATGTCTGTATATATTTTTGCATGCATACATGTCTATATGTTTCTATGTATCTATAATCGCATGTAGGTATGATTGTTATTACATGATATATGAATACATTCACGGCTACTTATACAGGATATGCATGCATGCATGCATACATACATACTAAAATGCACACATACATATATACACACATATATATACACGTACAGTCGTACATACATGCATGACCACTGCCAGAAGTAGGGCCAACGCCTACACCAGCATTTGAATCAGACGAACCACCTGCAGTCCAATGGACCTTTAAAATCGAAGTAGGGGCCCACGTGTTATTGTCAGACAAATTATACGTGATGCCGTAAAAATCGTATTAAAGGACTTTCCGTTAATAATCATCCTTATTCTTTGATGTTCTGTCAATGTAGCGGTTACTGATTTCAGGTCTGAATTAAGTGACCGCCACATGGCAATGGTCAAGTAAATGTGGCAAGACCTACCAGACAATCTGAATGCATCTAACCCCGTTTCACTCACTCCCTTAGCCCAATTATTGCAGGCTCTGTTTTAAAATGTGACCTGTTGAGAAACGGAGAATGAAGAGCCACAACTGTTTATCTTGAACTGGATCTCATAGTCGCATTTAGTGTCTGGTGCTCGAGGAAAAGAAGAGCAGTTCCTTAAGCTATGACCTGAGAGGCAATTATTGGAATAAAGTGTAATCGACTTCATTTTTCTTAGCCTCGGTATATAAGTTGGATGGCCAGTCATTGCCCTAGCCGTATGATCTTCCCACTGACAGTGTATGCTCAGTGTAATCATTATAGCTGAGTTGGCTAGAGAGCACAATTGGAGCAGAAATCTCGAAACAATTCTGTACTGGTGGGGATTTGAACCTCTGACCCTAGGTTGACAGGCTAACCCCTACACAATTGCGCAGTGGAGTTCGTAAATAGTGTACAAATGGACGAAGCCGTTTTATGCCACAGGAGCTTTGCAATTGTACTTTGAAGAACAGATCCATTTGACCATCGCTTTGAGAAAAACTGTTTCTTTAACTGACTTCCTCTGTGACTGCTTTGCCAATCGGAAGACGGACAGGCTCTTAACAGACGGACAGGCTCTGAACAGACGGACAGGCTCTTAACAGACGGACAGACTCTGAACAGACGGACAGGCTCTGAACAGACAGACTCTGAACAGACGGACAGGCTCTGAACAGACAGACTCTGAACAGACGGACAGGCTCTGAACAGACGGACAGGCTCTGAACAGACGGATAGGCTCTGAACAGACAGACAGGTTCTGAACAGACGGACAGGCTCTGAACAGACGGACAGGCTCTGAACAGACGGACAGGCTCTGAACAGACGGACAGGCTCTGAACATGCGGACAGACTCTGAACAGACGGACAGGCTCTGAACAGACGGACAGGCTCTGAACAGACGGACAGGTTCTGAACAGGCAGACTCTGAACAGACGGACAGGCTCTGAACAGACGGATAGGCTCTGAACAGACAGACAGGCTCTGAACAGCCGGACAGGCTCTGAACAGACGGACAGGTTCTGAACAGACGGACAGGCTCTGAACAGACGGACAGGCTCTGAACAGACGGACAGGCTCTGAACAGACGGACAGGCTCTGAACATGCGGACAGACTCTGAACAGACGGACAGGCTCTGAACAGACGGACAGGCTCTGAACAGACGGACAGGCTCTGAACAGACGGACAGGTTCTGAACAGACGGACAGGTTCTGAACAGACGGACAACCTCTGAACGGACTGACAGGCTCTGAACATGCGGACAGACTCTGAACAGACGGACAGGCTCTGAACAGACGGACAGGCTCTTAACAGACGGGCAGACTCTGAACAGACGGACATGCTCTGAACATGCGGACAGACTCTGAACAGACGGACAACCTCTGAACGGACTGACAGGCTCTGAACATGCGGACAGACTCTGAACAGACGGACAGGCTCTGAACAGACGGACAGGCTCTGAACAGACGGACAGGATCTGAACAGACGGACAGGCTCTGAACAGACGGACAGGCTCTTAACAGACGGACAGACTCTGAACAGACGGACATGCTCTGAACATGCGGACAGACTCTGAACAGACGGACAGGCTCTTAACAGACGGACAGGCTCTGAACAGACGGACAGGCTCTGAACAGACGGACAAGCTCTTAACAGACGGACAGACTCTGAACAGACGGACAGGCTCTTAACAGACGGACAGACTCTGAACAGACGGACATGTTCTGAACAGACAGACAGGCTCTGAACAGACGGACAGGCTCTGAACAGACGGACAGGCTCTTAACAGACGGACAGATTCTGAACAGACGGACAGGCTCTTAACAGACGGACAGACTCTGAACAGACGGACAGGCTCTGAACAGACGGACAGGCTCTTAACAGACGGACAGGCTCTTAACAGACGGACAGACTCTGAACAGACGGACAGGCTCTGAACAGACGGACAGGCTCTTAACAGACGGACAGACTCTGAACAGACGGACAGGCTCTGAACAGACGGACAGGCTCTTAACAGACGGACAGACTCTGAACAGACGGACATGCTCTGAACAGACAGACAGACTCTGAACAGACGGACAAGCCCTGAACAGACAGACAGGCTCTGAACAGACGGACAGACTCTGAACAGACGGACAGGCTCTGAACAGACGGACAGGCTCTGAACAGACGGACAGGCTCTGAACAGACGGACAGACTCTGAACAGACGGACAGACTCTGAACAGACGGACAGACTCTGAACAGACGGACATGCTCTGAACAGACAGACAGACTCTGAACAGACGGACATGCCCTGAACAGACAGACAGGCTCTGAACAGACGGACAGACTCTGAACAGACGGACAGGCTCTGAACAGACGGACAGGCTCTGAACAGACGGACAGGCTCTGAACAGACGGATAGGCTCTGAACAGACGGACAGGCTCTGAACAGACGGACAGACTCTGAACAGACGGACAGACTCTGAACAGACGGACATGCTCTGAACAGACAGACAGACTCTGAACAGACGGACAAGCCCTGAACAGACAGACAGGCTCTGAACAGACGGACAGACTCTGAACAGACGGACAGGCTCTGAACAGACGGACAGGCTCTGAACAGACGGACAGGCTCTGAACAGACGGATAGGCTCTGAACAGACGGATAGGCTCTGAACAGACGGACATGCTCTGAACAGACAGACAGACTCTGAACAGACGGACAAGCCCTGAACAGACAGACAGGCTCTGAACAGACGGACAGACTCTGAACAGACGGACAGGCTCTGAACAGACGGACAGGCTCTGAACAGACGGACAGGCTCTGAACAGACGGATAGGCTCTGAACAGACGGACAGGCTCTGAACAGACGGACAGACTCTGAACAGACGGACAGACTCTGAACAGACGGATAGGCTCTGAACAGACGGATAGGCTCTGAACAGACAGACAGGCTCTGAACAGACGGACAGACTCTGAACAGACGGACAGGCTCTGAACAGACGGACAGGCTCTGAACAGACGGACAGACTCTGAACAGACGGACAGACTCTGAACAGACGGACAGACTCTGAACAGACGGACAGTCCTTCGACTGAGGCAAACGGAGCGAGCACCCAACATCTTCGCTAGGCGACAGAATTTATGGCCAAATGAAAATTGGCTCACATACTTACTTAATATTTTAGTGATGACAACAACATCGAATGAGAAATCGAGAAATGCATCAGACACATAGGCAGACACACCGTGCCTTGATAGACAGACACACAGACGGACACATAGACACACAGACACATAGACAGACATCTGATTCACTCAGTCTCTCTTTCAGTCACCCTCTAGCTGACTCCCTGATTCACTCACTTTCACACTTCATTCTCCTAAAGTTGAGGACCGGCATATGGAGAAAGAGAGACAGAAAGACAGACAGACAGACAGATAGACAGACAGACAGACAGACAGACAGACAGACAGACAGACAGACAGAATGAGAGCGCAATTCAGCTAAAGCCTATCATGCTGCCCACCGTGCCTTCTAATGCGTTGGACCGTCCTTCTGGAACAATCTCTCAATTGCATTGACTGTTGCAACTGACACTGTCCATTAATTTTCAAATTCTTTTAAAATGCACTCATTGGATAGTCATGTCGGTAGCGAATTTTGAGGTCTAAAAGCGCTCTAGTAGTTGCCTTGATGTATGTATATATAAACATGCATTCATGTACATCCTCACATACATACATGCTTACGTCCATGCTCTCATGCTAATGCCCCGTTGTGAGAAATAACAATTCCGAGTTGATTTCAAAATGTATAATAGATATAATTTCAACAGATGTACAATGACATACACGTTGTAAATAAATAAGTGGCTCTCACGTAGAATTTCTTTAGCTGATTATGTCAATATTGAGTCATCACACACATATAACTATATATATCATAAAATTTCAAAACGTAGATTACATGCACAGAGTTAACGACTTAACGTCAAAGAAAATGAGATTCAAAAACGATTAAGAAACGAACAACTGAGACTAAAGTATTACATTATCACATGCGAATAACAAACACGGAATGCCAAGTTGGAATGACTACAAATAGTCGTCCCCTGATTTGGGAGACAATAACACGAGAAGGCGATGCTTGTGGTCGAGACCCGTAGCTAATACCCGATTTTCCTTGGCTCTCTTCACCCATCTCTCCATCCTTCCCTTTCCTTTGTTACCCCTCTCTGTTTTATCGTTCTTCAGTCCGCCCTTCCATACCTGTCACCGTCACTCCAGCTACTCCCCTCCAGCCAGTCTCGACCACAACAGGAAGCTCCTTTAATAATGAGTCACAACCGATTGAAACTTAATAAAAAGAAAGACACGAATCAGACACTAGTATATAAAATATAGACTGGTCTTTAAACTGCGCAAGGAATGATTGTCTGCAATATAATTACGACTTAAGGCAGTGTTTCCTTAAAAGAAAATAAATATTCAAAAATACTTTAATAAATAAATAAATATTAAACGCGATTTAACTCTAATACAGATTCAATCCAACGATTCTGCGGCAAACGATCCAACAATTATCTTACGTTGAGCCTCCTCCCAGTCTCAGCAGCCGCTTGCTGAGGCTGGGAGAGGCTCGCCATCCACCGGAGGCCTGCGTAAAGTGGCAGGGGTTCTGCAGTTGAGCGCTAGCACTCGATATTAGTGACTGGAAATGTCCTGACGCCTGATGAGAATGCATTGGCGATGGAGTTTGTCTTCTTAGTTTCCGTAGCTGTCTTCGCCCTCACTTTGGTCCAGAGCTCGGGCTGAATCCGGTGAAGTGGTCGAGCTAACTCCACCTGGATGACCGTAATCCTCTTCCCCATCGGTTTGGTTAAGAGCCTCTTGTGTCTGCGGAGCGGCGCTGTTGGCCAGGACACAGGCGACCGGAAGGCTCTCCTGGCAGTCGGTCCATCGCCCGGTGGCGTCCATTTTCTGCACGGCAACGTAGAAGTAGACAGGTTCACATCTGCGGGTCTCGGTTTCGGTAGGTGGCTGGTTCAGAGTCTGGCATTCGGCCTTCATCAGCAACTCAGGGACTCGCCTTGGGTTGACGTCGTACACGTAGTTCCACTTGCAGACTGAGTCTCTCGTGGCAAGGTTCTGCAGCTGAGTGTCTCCTGTGATCGCCTCGACTAGCTTGGCCGAGATGCACCGGTCGTCGACTGGACTGTCGTAACTCACTTCTGGCTGCTGACTGCCACCGTTCGATGCTTCCGGAAGCTGTGACGTTTGCAGTGCGTCATCGCCATCTTGCGTTGCCATGGTTACCGTTTGCGCTTCTTCTGAAACTTCCATCTCTCCATCATCTTCTGACTGCGTTGTCTGCTCACCGCTGGTCAAGTCATCTACCTGGGCTGTGGTCATTGACTGTCCATCTTCCAAATGACCTTCGCTGTAATTGCCGGACGTCGTGACATTGAGGTCGACAGATGGCGAAAGAGATGTTTCCGTCGTCAGAGGGGCGCCGGACACCAGGTGGCATGTCAAAATGACGAAGAGCAAAAGACAAAGTGTCCAATCCTGCGAATAATCAGTCAAGAAATGGACTATAATAGTCAATCAACGGCAAAAAATCATAATTGCGTTCGCTTCATCAAACGATCCAAGAATTATGCCATTGAATCATCTTCAAGCTACGCCTTAGAAGTCGTTTATCGTCTTAATGATCTTTTATCTCCAGTTATTCTCGTGTCTTTACTCTCTGATCTTTTATCTCTTACTTTTATATCTCTTCTCATTAATCTCTTATCTTTTATCCGTTTCATGTTAGGTTCGTTTTCTTGGTCTCTTTTATCTTTTGTCTTTTCGTTTTACAAATATCAGGACAGGTTTTTGTAAACATGAAAGTTTTGAGAAGTTATCAGCAGGACTACCGACTTCAAGGAAAGGAGAAAACCTAAACCTAGCAGAAGAATGGGCCTAAATATTCACGTAGATACTCCTTCAGCCTGCATTGGCCTTTTCATCATTGCGCTACGAATTTATTATTATTATTATTTTTTTTTTGTCCCGAAGTAAACATAATCCCTCGGGCGTCACAAAAATTTGTCAGGAGACAAAAGAAAACTAGTTTTTCTGGAATGGTTGCATCTCCTCCGGGTCGGGCTCGACTAAAGTGCCATGAAAAGCCACCGAGTTAAAACGTTGAATGGTGTGCCATGAAAAGCCACCGAGTTAAAACGTTGAATTATTATTATTATTATTATTATTATTATTATTATTATTATTATTATTATTATTATTATTATTATTATTATTATTATTATTGTTATTATTATTATTATTATTATTATTATTGTTATTGTTATTATTATTATTATTATTATTATTATTATTGTTATTATTATTATTATTATTATTATTGTTATTTATTATTATTATTATTATTATTATTATTATTATTATTATTATTATTATTATTATTATTATTATTATTGTTATTGTTATTATTATTATTATTATTATTATTATTATTGTTATTATTATTATTATTATTATTATTATTATTATTATTATTATTATTGTTATTATTATTATTATTATTATTATTATTATTATTATTATTATTATTATTATTATTATTATTATTAGAATTCTATTTTAAAATGCTCATTTAGTGGCAAACTTTCATGTTTAAAAACTCATTTATTTTATCTAATCACATCGGTGAGTAGATTATATTTTAGGTTAAATTTCTCTTTCCTCCAAACATTTCAAGAAAAAGTAATATTTGGTTTTGGTAAAGCACACCAAAATAACTTTGTTTGTAAAACAGTTTCTTATTTGAGCGTTCCATCTATAATATATTTATGTTAGAAAAAAGACCTCTTATTATGTGTCCTTTGCTTTTCCACCAGAAAATCCTCACGCCTTAAATTGCCAAATATCTGGAAAACTAAGAATTATCATATGTACGGGGCACCCCGCTAGTGATTTATTGGTTCATTGCCTATCTAGATGTTCCGGTGTGCTTCACAGATTGCTGGAATGAGAGAAAGAAATTTAAACTAGTGCTTGGATTGTTATTATTCGCTTCCTCTTCACGAACGCACGCGCAGATTCTAGTTTAATAATAAGCCTTCAACGCTCTTGGTCTACGGGCAAGTCGCTAGTAGTGAGGACGATAGCTTCGTGCATTGTTCAAACTGTGGATAAAAGCAACAAACTTTTTTCTCTTCAAGAAAAACATATTTTAAGACTTTTCAGCTAGCTGCATCACTTAATTCAACCGGGAACGTAACTAAAAAAATTATTGAAAATGTGCCATAAATGCGGTACTTTTGCTATTAGTTCGACCATTTGTGCGGATTTTTTGGGCTATAAAGGGCTATGTTTAGGCGATAGCTAGAATTTCTTGTCAACGTATTTCATTATCGGCTATCGTAAACGAAGGATTGTTTTAATATATTTCACTTGTAAATTGTGCAAAAAGCGTCTATTTTATCGCTTGGATATAGCAAACTGCATGTATTTGGATTTATTTGTTCGGTAGGTCAGAATTAAATTACAAGCTAGGTTTTTATCAATGTTACTTAATGCGGTTTGTCAGCGCGCTTGTGAATAAACACGAATACATGTATACATTATTATTATTAAGCGGTGCCCAGCTTTTCGGGTGCGTAGCGAATCCCCGAAACCCCAGTTGGGCGTGTTAAAACTGCATATAATTGAATTTATTTATCCGGTAGGTCAGAATTAAATTATTTTCGGGAATTCACGAAAAATGATTTCTGCCGGATCCCAAATCTATTTTCTAAATTAATACAAAATTATTCGTGCAAATCTAACCTCGAGATATTTTTGAATGTACTATTAAGGACATTGGCCGAATAGTCTTTACTAGTTTTCAGGATTGGAACTCTTGGTAGAAAATTTATTTTCGGGAATTCGGTCATATTAGCATTTCATCACTTTTGGAGATTCAGTTAGACACCAGCTTTTCCAGCTAGTGATCTGTACTTGCCAATAAATTGGGTGTGCACAGTGTGTGTTGTGCTGGAATGAAAGATGCGAGAAACTGCAGTGTCCAGCTAATTCAATTGGTGTGAACAAAAGTGATGGATACAAGTCTTTAGCCACAGTTGCCATCGCTAAAGACTTGTAAAAAACAAAAAGGTATGTTTGGTAATTTTAAGCTACACATCAAGTCCATTGGCATTTAGACATTGATAAGCTTGGGCATCACCGACATTCTGTATGTCCAAAACACTGGCAAAGGCCTTTTGGAGGCTTTTCGACTGAATAACACCAGATGGTTTAAATCTTGTCGTTCTAAATTTAGTGCAAAGGAATGCATCGTAAATGTCAGTTAGACCATTTAGGCAATGACCCTTTAACAAGTTCAGTGAATAAATGCAGATGGACTTGGTATGACATCAGTTGCATAAAATTACCAGGTATAGCTTTTTGTTTCTTTTCTGACATCCCAGCAGGTCTGCAAGGTCTGCACGACGTATTGTCACTTGAGCTTGGCAGAGGAGTCAAGGAATGTGTCATGTGTCCATCAGACGACTGACTTCTTGCAAACTTACCACAGGTGACATGATAGCCTTTGAGGCTAAATATCACTGTAGTTGCCTGGCACAGTTATACAACCGTAGACATTAATATGAGTGTAAGCGCTGAGAAGTACAATCTATGACCTTTCTGTTCTGTTGATGTAATACATGGTGTTGTCTTTGCTCAGCTAATAGCTTATATAAATGATGTGTGATCTGTAAGTAATATTTGAAAAATTTTCAAGCTTGTTAATCTCAAAAGATGTATGTTGACTGGTTGCAGTAAGTCAAGGGGCAAACTGCCAGTACATAAAACCTTGTGATCAGTTTCTGTCGTTTGAATCTGGGCATGAAAAGCAATGGTCTGAACCTAAGCTATTTTCATTTTGGTCACTTGCTAAGAAATTTGAAAACAATTTTATTGTTTTTAGGTTTGTGTCTGGATTGAACCTGTACACACCACCGTTGTTTCATACATTCACTGACTGCGATACTGTATTGGCATTTGTTGGCCGTGGCAATAAGACTGGTTCGAAAACTTGGATGTTACAGAAGTCTTCGACAAGTTTACTTATTGCCTCACATCATTTCTGATACCTAATCAACTATATAATGGACCACTTTACCATTCGTTCTGTGGACTCTGCTTGGAGAAAACTGTTTATATACAAAGTAGAACCATTGTGAATATTCCATCAACTCAAGATGCACTTGTGCAGCACATTGAATGTGCCATGTATCAGCCTGGGTATATTTGGAGCAGGCATAAGTCACACTGCCTGTATTACCAAGTCCTGCTGCTGATTGAGGATGGTCATGCTGTAGAACTGCCCGCTAGTTTATACTGGATATGGTATGGTACCGGAAGCCAGTGAGCAACGGTGTAATGTGGTCATACTTCCAGCGGCTGCAAAGTAATCACTCTGCAACATTGAGGACCAACTGGAGCCTGTCCAGTAGATATCCCGGCGCACCAGCCAGCAAGCTGCTGCAGCGGTCAACTAGAACTACCTTGAAACTATTAAGTGCTGTTTTCGCTACACTGAATGTAAGCAACCGCAGACAGCTCTTGATTAATCTTAGCTGTCGAAAGCATTTACCAACCACTTGTCCGACATGTCGAGCCATTGTAAGATATGCTTCGAAAACCGCCCCGAGGTCACAAACAGCCACCGATGGTTGTAGCAGTCCTCCTCCAACATGCAATGGATCCGTACTGCCTGCCAAGCCTTTTGTGTGTGGCGCACCACAGGAAATTAGTCTTGCCAGGATTCATTTGAAGGTGGTTGGGTCTCACCCAGACAGCCAGTGTCTCAATCCCTGCTTCCATTCTGCTCACCAGCTGTGGAACCTCTGACTCTTTCGGCATAGAAATGAGACGACAACCCAAACCAGTAGAGGAGAGTTGTTCTGATGAAGGTCTTCATTGCATGTCCTGAGCTTTATTAGCAACTGTGTGCAGCACAATACAATGACTGTCTATGCCTTTAAAAAGTTGTTTTTCAGCACATCATAATCCAGTTACCAAGGGGACAGTATATCAAGTACTTTAGTGATGGGGCTGCATACCAGTAAAAAACAAAAATTTCACCAAAGAAGATTGGATGCAACCAAAGAAGACTGGATTACATGAAGAGTGGCATTTCTTTACAACTGGCCAGTGTTTGCGTTTATGGAACTCTCAATTTCTTGCTCTCAGAACCAGCTTACAACACAACACTGATAAAGTTGCTCACTCCAGAGCAACTTTATAAAAGGATTCGTGCAAACAATTCAGGAATAAAATTTCATGCAGCCTGAAGGTCCCGCAAAGTTGTACTCATGGCCAAGACGCCGTGATGAGTGCTGGATTCCAGTTAGCCATTTCATTTCCTTTTACCATTGAGGACTTGGTTGTTATTACTTGGAGTCAGTATAAACTTGACGAGACAACCGACAGGAAGATTGAAAGCTCTTCACAGAGAAACACTTTGACTGACATTACACATGGCGGTTTTACTGGGGGATACGTAGGGGACTGTAGCCCTCTAGCTGGATAGTTAGCCCACTAGTTTTTCTTAGCCCCTATACATATTTTAGCCCCTCGTTTAATATTTAGTTATCCATACATTGCCTACAATGTTTGTTGGTAACAAAACCTCCTAATCTCCTAATGCTTAATTCTCATTAGATCAACTGACTTTTTAGCCCCCCTTCAGTCCAAAACTCTAGAACTGCCACTGACATTATATTGCCATAGTGATAGAAATAACTGACAGAATAAATGACATTACATTGCCAGTGATACAAAATAGAAATCAAATACTTCGTAAAAATTGTAGTGCTAGCATGTATTTCTTTTTAGAATTGAAAAAAGTTCCCAAATGTAAAAAAAATGTTTTTCAACTGGATTTCTTGATGGTGCATCAAAGAAGCAAAATGATATAAGTATCATGGTAAAGCACACTCTTGAAGTCCTTTGCAATGGTGTGCAACACATTACTTTGCTACCTATTCCACATGACCATATTTCAATCAGAAATTGACCTACCTTTCCTAGGGGCAGTTTTCAAGATGGCCTCACATTCAGTTATTAGTTAAAATACCTTAGAATTCACCAGATCATTCACTAAAGTCACATACATCTGGGACTTTATATTTAGTCCCAACCAACCAGTGGTTGCTCACATATCAATATTTATACGGTAAAATTTTAGAAAATGACATTTTCAAGCTATCTTCCACACATTGATGCTCCGACACCAGTGTCATCAGGATGGGGAGTGGATGAAGAAGGTGTGGTCTGCAATTGGTCCCGTGCCACAGTCATGTCTAGAGTTTGTCTGCTGTAAATCATGTAAAGTTGATAAGTGTAGTAACAAGCGCTGCTGCTGTCAAAGTGAAAACTTGCCATGTACACTTATGTGCAATTGCATTGACTGCAGTAATGCTTGAAATAGCTCCAGTCTATATCAGTCCAGTCATGAAACACATATATTGCACACGTAATGTATCAAATCGTTAAAGTGCAAGCACAGGCTATTAAAATGTCATGTAAATAATGACGGTTAAACTGCAATTACGTCAGTGCCACATATAGAATGTTACCTGGTATTCTTTGACCAAGAAAACACTACTCCAGACTGGCCGCAATTTTGTTTTTTGGAAGTGCTACATATGTGTCTTTAGTTCCATCGCATTCCTTGTCCCAGAAAATGTTAATTTAGACTATAAAATCATGTTTCCATCACATACATGACCTTACTTAGAGCCATTTGAAGATATTTGGCCGCCATTTTGTCCGCCATTTTGTTTTCTCACAGTGCTACATATTTGTCTTTAGTTCCATCGCATTCCTTGACCCAGAAAATGTTAACTTATACTCTAAAATCGTGTTTCCATCACATACATGACCTTACTTACAGCCATTTGAAGATATTTGTCCGCCATTTTGTCCGCCATTTTGTTTTTTTTGCATTGCTACACGTGTGTTTGTTCCATCGCATTCCTTGACCCCGAAAATGTTAATTTAGACTCTAAAATCCTGTTCGCATGACATACATGACTTTACCTATAGCCATTTGAAGATATTGACCACCATTTTGGCCGCCATCTTGTTTTTCCATGCAGGAGCTAAAAATCCAGCTTGCTAACCGCGATTTTCGTTTTCAGCAGGGTCAAATTGGTCTAGAAACAGCTGTTAGCATATAATTACATGTTTTTGAGATTCAAAGCCTAGACTAATAGTGCTGTGCGTCAACGCTAGAACATGTGCATTTTAGCCTATTTTAAATCATCTTTTTTATTATGTTCCCGCCTGAATTAAATGATGCAGCTAGCTGAAAAGTTTCAAAATATTGTTTTCTTGAAGCTGTAAAAGTTTGTTGCTTTTATCCACAAGATGAACAATGCACTGCCTTTTTGGACCTTAGCCTCCTCACTATCGTGTGATCTCTATTAAAGTTAACAGAAACACGTCTAACGGTTTTGTGTTAACTTTAGGCAGTAGTAGCATAAACACTTAATTGCAGCATTGCAGAAGAGGTGTCTATTTTGAACTTTTAATTTTTACAATAGGTAAAGATTAACCCAGTGTTTTAAAGTCTTGAACCGATTTAGTAGACGATTTACCGTAAGACCAGTTTGGAACACTGGTTAGAGAGCATGTCTCATGAGCGCATGATTGTGCGCGACCGTGGTTCGCCTCCCGGTGCCGACTTAGTTGAAAGATTTTGTTTACTACCATGGAAAAAACAATCGTGACCAAAAATTCTTTTTGCTGGTTAAAATACTTTTATCCACATTTTATTAGGGGGTCCTTGAATGTCTGGCAGTTGTTGACAAGGGGGAGAGGGCAAAAACTGCCTAAAATTTGTTGACATAATTAATGGACAACCCCAATATTGATTTGGAAGTATTGGAAGGCGAGAGTTAAAAAGATAGGATTTTCTTGGACTTTATTGATTCTAGCTTCATCCAACAGCATGTTATGGAGTCAACCAGAGGAAACACCATTGAGACTTAGTGACAACTGCTGATAAAAAATATGGTAGAGAATGTGCGTGTGAGGGAGCACTTTAGTACTAGTGGTCATCAGGTTATCAGATGGGAATAAATTAGTCATGAGGAGACCTAGGAAGTCAAAGCTAATGTGCAAAGACCCAACTTCTTTAAAGCAGATCATGAATTAGTGAGGATAAGATAAGGTTGAGGGAAAGACCATGGTAATGTGCAGTCATAGGCGTAGACTCTGAGGGGCAGCCGGGGCACGTGCCCCCCATTAATTGAGATAGACTGTACACCCAATGCAATGTGTGCAATGAATATTTTTGGACAAGTTTACGCCAGTGTGTGCAATGATGGCATCAGCACCTTCTGGGATCTACCAGTGGCTCCCACTTCAGGTTGTTCCTCCCCACAGTGAACTCGGTCAATTCTACCATGTCTCTCACTGGCCATACTTGTAATCAGCATTTGTATGTCATCATATGGTATCATGGAATTTAAAAAGCGCCTCTCACAGTGCGAACCATTCAGAGACGCTCTCAGAGTGTGAGCCTCGCGGAAACCGAAAAGACTATAAACGATGAACAACAGACAGATAGAACCTAGCAAGGAGGGTCCACGCAGTACCAAGGGAAGGGAGTTCCATAAGGTTGGGTCCGCGACAGCGAAAGAGCGAGACTGAGCTAAGGCAGACCTCACCCAGATCATGCCGATTCAGAGAACATAAGGGTCGATGAGAAGTAGAGAGAGGTTTGTGTATCGCAAAGGTAGGCTGGAGCTAAGCCCTTTTGCGCCTTAGAGATTAGTGTTATGATCTTGAAGTGGATAGGAGCGGAGACAGGAACCCAATGTAAGACATCAGTCATGTAAGTAGTGATGGGGAGAACCATGAACGATGAATAATGAGGCGAGCAGCCGCAGTAAGTATCGATTGAATGGCAGTAAGACAGACTTTCGGAAGGCCAAACCAGTAAAGATTTGCAATAGTCAATGCGGCAACAGATAAATGCATGGATAATGGTACTGAAAACTGCAGGAGAGACGGATCGACGGATAGCTCGCAGTCTCCTAAAGTGGTAGTGGCAAGTGCGAGTAAGTAAGGAGAGGTGACAAACAAAGGTTAGTGAACTGTCTAAGGTGACTCCTAGGTCGCGGACATTCGCAGAGTATGAAAAGGTCGGAAAATGAGCTGAGAGAAGTGAGAAATCGAGTTTACATAATTGCTGCTTTGTACCAAACCAAATGAGTTGGGTTTTAGAAGAGTTAAGGTTCAACCAAGTCAATGGAGCAAACAAGAAGTTGATCAGCTAGAGGACACAATTACAGCTTTCAAGAGGAGGCAAGGCGAAATAGGCTTTTTAGCATTAAATGTTAACTTGCAGTGGTTCTTACACAGATTACACACGTCTTCTGAACCCCCTAAAACCTTTTATGTAATATATGTGTGTATATATACATGCACTGGCGTAAACTTGTCCAAAATATTGTGGGGGGGGGGCATTTGGGGACTGGACCAGAGGTGCCAAAAAACAGGCTTTTTGAAGATGAAAAGTTGTTTTTTGTTGTTGTTTTTTTCGGTTTTTTTCGTTTCTATGGTTTTTGTTGTTTTTGTTGTTTTTAGGATTTTCGGATTTCGGATCATAAAAATCATGAAAAATGACACGAACAAGAGCTCAAACTCAGTTTAATTCAGTTGCGATTTCCGAAAATTAAAAATCATTAAATCAATGTTATTAAAATAACTTCTAAAAAAATAAGAAATTTATTTTATTTTAAAAAAAATTTGGTGGTTTCCTTTTGTTTTTGTTTAAAATCGAAAACCGAAAAAACTTTTTCACCTCTGGTGTGGACAGTCAGCAGAGGCTTCCGGTGTTACGTTAATGCGTATGAAATGGGACTTTTTGTCTACATGTAAATTTGTTTCATATTGAAGATATTGAAGATAAAAATAAATCTTTCTTTCAATTATGAATTTATGATAGTATTTAAGTTCTGTTTCTCTGTTTTTCTGTTTCTGAAGAAATTTGTCTATATTGAAACATAATATTCTAATATTTGAAGAAATTCTCCTCTCGATTTTTGGAGGGGCATTGCCCCGGCTCCTCAATTATTGGGGCCCAGCTGCCCCTCCCGGAGTCTACGCCTATGCATATATGAATGTGTGTATGTATGTATGTATGTATTTATGTACCGGTATGCATATATTAACGTATGTATGTATTTATATATGCATTTGTGAATGCATGTATATAATGTATGTAACGAATGTAATTGGAATAAATGAAAATAAATAAGTCACTGCTTAGGCCACGGTTAGAATAGAGGCCTACTGCATCCAGTTGTGAAATCCATACCTAAAACATGACATTGAAGAACTAGAGAAAATGCAAAGAGGAGCAACCCAAATGATTTTGGGTTTTAAAAAAATTGAGCTATGAAGAAAGGTTGAAAAGGTGTGGACTAACAACACTAGAGAGAAGGAGGATCACAGGAGACTTAATTGAAACCTACAAGATTATCACTGAAAAAGAGGCAGTGCAGTGGTTGAAGAAAGGCGACTCGAGGACATAACCATAAATTATTTAAGAAACCGAAATGAACATTGGGGCAGAAATTCTTCAGTGCAAGAGTTGTGGATTTGTGGAAAGGTTTGGATTATAGTGCTGTGTCAGCGGACACAATCACAGTTTTCAAGAGGCTAGGCGAGATAGGCTATTAAGCATTACATGTTAACGTGCAGTGATTCTAACACGATTAGACACGTCTTCTGAACCATCTATAACCCTTGTTATGTTATGTTATATGTGTGTGTATCTGACTGTATGCCTGTATTTATGTATGCATATATTAATGTATATATATATATTTATGTATATATATATTTATGTATATATATATATATGTGAATGCATGCATGTAATGTATTAGATCTACATTTGCGCATACTAACTCCCGTAGAAATTCGATTATACATAGGCCTACTGGTTCGACAGCATGGAATGCATTACCTGAGGAGCTCCGATCAATTTCTTATCTGTATCAGTTGTAAAAAATTTGCATTTGTACTTGATTACCCAAAGAATTAGCTCTGAATTAACCCTGTCTTAGTCTTACTACCTGTGAGATTCAAAATTTTTCCATGGGGATGGATAATTTCTCAACCCCATTCCCTATCGATGAACTAGTGGTTGGGCGAATTCCATTATTTTCGGGGTACGTTAATTCACGTTATTACATGCGCTGTCATTGGATAGCTAGGCTTATATCATCTACACACCGAGGTTATCGTACGAACGGATAAGGTATTGTTAAAGTACTGTCTCAGCGGACACAATCACAGCTTTCCAGAGGAGGCTAGGCGACATAGACCATAAAGCATTACATGCTAGCCTGATACAGATTAACATGCAGTGGTTCTAACACACATAGGCACCGACTTATTGGGAGCCTTGGGTGCCAATGCACCCAGAGAGAAAGTTCAGTGGGTGCCTGGCACCCAGAGGAATTCGGACCCCAAATTCAAATGTTTGTACCTAAGCAGTAACTCACAACATGAGAAGTACAACTACAACACAAATACCCAACATTGTATGATTTCACAGTCACAGGCCGTACATAAAAATATAATTTATTATTTAAATAAATAAATAAATAATAACGCTGGAACCCTTGACAAGAAAACAATTTTCTTTCTCCGAAAATCCGCTAAAACTCACCTTCCTAAGGGGAGGTGGTACGAGAAGCAAGGGGAGGACCCATGCACCCACTGGCACCCAGAGACAAAGGTAAAAGTCGGCGCCTAGCCTAATACAGACTACACGCCTTCTGAAACACTCGCAATGTTATGTTAAGTTGATGGGCCGTCCCGTCTCGTCGGCTTCTTCGCTACACAGTGGGTCGGTGCATTGCATCGTAATGAGGTTTGGACGGCGGTGCTTGACCCCCAAGTGCTTGACTAGACTGGTCCGATTGACTGCCAGCGCAAGGATGAGATAACGACAGTTAGCTGTCTTAATATCAAATTACCTTGAGCCAAAAGGGCGAACGGCATAGTCCTGTTAGCCAGAAGCTGCCTAAGGAGTCTGTAGGGCGCATTTCATATGGTTTCTCACAACTCGCTTCTGCAGGGTTGTCAGAATTGTTAGACGGGAGCGGTATGTGAAGGCCCATATAATATTACAATAACTTATATAAGGTTAACTTATAGTTGATTGTAATGAGGTTTGGACGCTGATGTTTGGCTCCCAGCTGCTTGGCCAGACTTGCCCGTTTGACGGGAAGCACTCGGAGGAGAAGAGAACTGTTTTGGGCACCTGAGAGGTAGCAAAGGTCTAGGCTATAACAAGCCACCACCTCGTCTGCTTCTAAACCTTCTCTGCAGCCAAAGTACTTTGATCTCACTCCGACGTCTATGGAACACACACACAATGCGGTTGAAATCTAGTCTGCACTTATCACTTCAGGTTACGCCTAAATGACGAAGGTTATGAAGGCGACAAGTGACGTCCCTGATGTCTGTTGGTCTGTCAGACGTGTCCGTCTCTACGTCTGTGCGTCTTTTCGGCTGTATGTCTGATCGTCTGTCTGCTTGCACCACTTATCCGCTTGCACTCTCCTCCGCTGCTTTCCACTCACGATTGGAAACCGAACTCTTCAAGCTATCCTATCCTGATTCTATTCCTGTGCCACCACACAACCACCATCATTACTACCTTAACGCCCTACTGTCTCCTCGGTTTGACCTCCCAGAACTCTAACCTGGCACCGGAACGATCAAGGCAGCCTTGCTATTGAGTACTTGGTTTGATATAGCGCCGGTGTATAAGCTGGTCTCCCTGACGTAGCTTTTGTGTGGGGCTGAGAAATTTCGGAGATTTGCATTATATTTACATTTACGTCTCTGTATGTCTGTCTCTGTATACTGAAATAGGCCTATTACTTCCAGTCGTAACTAAGAAAGCGAAAAAAGTGATTCTCCTTGGTGATTTTAACATAAACCTGCTAAGATACTACGATCATAAATGATCGTAAATGTCCGTCTGCGCCTATTACATTCCGCCGCAATGGAAGTCCCTCTATATGTCTCTCTGTTTGTCTGTCTGCAGTGTGTATGTCTTTTTGTGCTTGGCCTGCGTTTATGTCTGGCCGACTGTTTGTTCAGGGCGGACTTCATTACATAGGATTGGCATGAATTCACGAATAACACTAGGGACGGTCTTTACTTTCATATTACACTGTAGTATGTGCCAAACTTTCTAACATATGTAATACTATACAACTTGTAATTGTAATTGTATTTACGACAATTTATATAGCATCGTTGGTAGCAAGCTACTTCTAGGATGCTTCACACAAACACACGCAGACTTTCAACTCTCGGGGCAAAGGGTCTGAGTTTTTACCTAGGAAGTGAAGTTTTAACTGTTTTTTTTAAACAAAAATGCTTTTAGCCTCCTGAACACGAGCAGAAAGACAGTTCCAAGCAGGAGGGCTAGCGACCCGAAAGGCCCTATCGCCCATTTTAGTTTTTGTTGCTGGCACGGTGACATCAGCGGACTCTGCTGATCGCAATCGCGACCTGTTAGGGTCGTCCAATAGCGGCCTGATTTTGTCTGCGAGGTAGCGTGGGTAAGACAATCAATAGAAGGGAGGAAGTGAGAAGACATCATAATGTTGAGAAAGTCTTGAGTCAGTGCATGATCGTAGTATTTTAGCAGGTTTATGTTAAAATCACCAAGGAGAATCACTTTTTTCGCTTTCTTAGTTAAGACTGGAAGTAATAGGCCTATTTCAGTATTGAAAACATCCAGGGGCTGGGCAGGAGGCCGATATATCACTCCAACAACAAGATCAGGCTCTTTAGTTTGGGGTACTGCTATAAATAGCGCCTCATGAGATAATATGCCAGAGGAGTCATTACAGTCTATTTCCTGAAATATAATACCGTTTTTTAAGAATAATCCCACTCCTCCTCCTCCATGGGTAGTTCTCGGCTTACTAATAAATTTATATCCAGGGAGAATTGAAGTATTATCATCCAGATTATCCAACCAAGTCTCTGTCACCGCTAGTATATCAACAGGAGCCTGGGGCAAAAGTAACTGTATTTCCTGCATTTTAGACACTATCCTTCTACAGTTTATGTGCATTATTGATAACATGTGTTTATGTTTACAAAATTTATTTGCCATTTTAGGGGAAGTAACATAAAGAGCCCTATCCTATTTTTTGTTATAGTAATTGCTGTCCGGGTCAATTTCATCCCTATTAAGAAGGTGTTTGTGATTTACATCATCAGTAAAGAGTCCTAGTCTTGGTAAATTATTCAATGGGTCGATTTTTGACGTATCAAGAGTTCCCTCATCCAAAGCCATCAAATAGCTATTGTGTTCAATAATATGATTAAATGGAAATACTTCATCTGCACAGTAGCAACAAAACCATTCGCTGTTGTCAATTACCCCAAAAATTTGTTTACTATAACATTTATCGTGCCATAGGCCCATACATAGATTGCATCTGTAGCAGTTATCGCCTGATCCAAATATTTGTTTTACATACGTTGCATCTATTACTGACTTTGTCTGTGTCCTTCAGATTAATTCTCATAGACATTTTATATGCAAATAGAACAAAACAAGAATAAATCAAATCTCAAACTAGCTAACAAAATAAACCGTGTAGCTAACGGTCAACAGAAATAAGAAAGAGAGTCTGTATATACAGCACACGCACTGGAAAGATTATCGCTGTCTATCCTCCCAGCATGTACAACACCGAACAAGAACCCTGACTACTTATCAATATCAACTACTAATGCATATCCAACAAAGTATCACAGTATCATAATCATAGCGAAGTTGAGAGGGGAGTAAAATAGTAGTTACTTTAACAAGAGTGCATTTCACATATCATAACTTGTCCAGACCCAAATATTAAGCCAAAGATCCTCACTTGGTTCACTTCATCAATGGTAGAAAAATTAAAATGTAAACATTTGCCTTAAGTTCAAGACTAAACATTGCTGCCTATTCCATACTAGTATAAGGTTCTGCTGGAGAGGGCATGCTTCCTACCAACACCTATACCTTACCAATATCATAACCAAAAGTTGTCAATAGTGCTCAAAACTTATCAAAATCATAACCAACAGTTGTCAATAGTGCTCGAAACTCACTTCTCCTTAGAAGCCTGATACACTTGTAATCAAAATTAAAATCAGAAAGAACCACTATCCAACAGCTGCCACCAGAGCTCAAGCACTCATTTCTCACAGGCTTAGGGGCCATCCATATATTACGTACGCATAAATCCGGGAAAATTGGACCCCCTCCCCCTGTTCGCAAGCGTACTTTCTTCCACACCCCCCCGCGTACGTACACTTGACGCACCACCCCCTCGAAGACCAGCTGCAGAAAGTGTCTCGAAAGTCTGCACTTTAGGCCAGATTGAAGGATGAGTGAGGGCCAATATAGACAAATTATAGGTGTCTCGTTCACAGCACAGAATAACTGCACATGGCTTTTATATAATGTAATAAAATGCCATCGGACGTCTATAAGACAATACAGAGTTATAAATAGGCTAATGTGGACGTCATAATTAGAAATTTATTTTGCGTACGTACACTTTTGTCCCCCCCCCCGTTCGCACCCGTACGCAAAATCGCCAAAATCCGACCCCCCCCTCATTGCGCACGTAATAAGTGGACGGCCCCTTAATGCACTTGCAGTCATCAGTAGAACCAGAAAGAGCCATAACCCAGCTCTCAGTAATACTCAAAATTCACTTCACATAGATTTAGTGTATTTGTAATCAAAATTAGAATCAGAAACAGCCCCAATACAGCAGTTTTCATCATAATTCAAGCATTCATCTCTTGTTGGCCTAATGTTCTTGTAGTCAGAACAAGAAACAGAAAGAGTCACAATCCAACAGTTGTCAGTGGTACTCAAAATTAATTTAGTTATGTTTTATAGTCAATATTAGAATCAGAAGAGCCACAATCCATCATCAGCCAATGATACAAAATATTTACTTATCATAGGCATACTTTGCATGCAGTCTGATTAAATCGGAAAGAGCCATAATCCACATCAATGGTGGCAATTAAGACATTTTAATCAGACCAGTATAACCATAATTATGCAGACTGTTTTCATTCACACAGTTTTAATGAGCTCTGAGCAACCACAGTTTGCTAAGGTGATCTTTAAGCCCAATACCCTCCATTCATCAAATGACAGGTATCCTTCAAACCAGTTTCAAAGCCGCAATTTCAACCAATCATATACATGAATGTATGTATGCATTTATGTATGCATGTATGTATGAATGTATGTATGTAATGTATGTAATGCATGTAATTGGAATAAATAAAAATTACTAAAAATCACTGGCTAGGCCATATTTAGCATACTGCATTAAGGTACATGAAACACGACATTCAACAAATATAGAAAGTACAAGGATTTGAGCTATGAAGATAGGTTGAAAATATGTGGACTAACAGCATTAGAGAGAAGGAGGAGCGGAGGAAACCAAAGTGATGCCTAAAAGATTATCACAGGAAAGGAGGCAGTGCAGTGGGAGAGGTTCTTTGAATTAGCACCAAACAAGGCGACTCGAGGACATAGGTATAAGAAACTGAAAGGAACAATAGTGCAGAAATTCTTAAGTGCAAGATTTGCAGACTTGTGGAATAGTTTGGATGATAGTACTATCTCAGTGGATACTATCACAGCTTTCAAGAGGTTGTACAAATCACTGGTTAGGCCACAGTTGGAATACTGCATAAATTACACCTTCTTTCCTCTTTAAGCGGTCATCACTAATAAATGAACATTCTTCAGGGAAATTTCTTTGTCAAGACCCTTCTTACAGAACCGTGTTTCTGTTATTAAGGCAATTTCTGCTCTCAAGATTGTTGGGTTCAGCCAAACTGGCCGGATTGGGAGGGTAGATAGTAGGATTAGGTTGATCAGCCATCTGGCTACTTGGCTGCACAATGGTCGATCTATTGTATCACGGTTGAAGGTAATGATGTTTGTACTGTGATACTGTGCCCCAGCTGCTTGGTGGAAGCCGCTAGGCGGAAGCTCCAGGGGGGGGGAGATAACAACCGTTATGGTTAGCTGCGAGGAGTGAAATTCTTGGCTCTAACAAGCCACTACCCTTCCCAGAAACCGTCCCTGCTATCTAAGCAATTATATCTCGCTCCGACTTCTATCGAACACACGCACTATGGGTTCAAATCCAGTCTTCTCTTGGCACTTCAGGTTACGACTAATGACGGGGACCAGACGCAGTGATGAAAACGACAAACAATGACGATCCCTCAACCCTGAAACTAGTCCAGGTATATCACTTGGTGTATGTCTGCATGTTGTGCGTCTATTTGTCTGTCCGTCTTTCTGTATTTATGTCTGTAAGTAAGTACGTTTGGCCGTCTTTTAGTATGTATGGTTGGTTGTCTGTCTGTCTGGCCACCTGGAGTCTGTCCACCTGGAGTGTCTGGCCACCTGGAGTCTGTCCGTCTGTTGGTGTGTTTATCTGTCTGCCTTTATGTCGTTGGCTGTAAGTCTTCCGTCTGTGTGTCTGTCCGTTCGTTTGGTTGTCTGTCTGTCTGCATGTCTGTCCGTCTGTTGATGTGTTTATCTGCCTGCCTTTATGTCTGTTCACCTGTATGTCTGTTTGTATACCTGTCCATCTGTGTGGGTGTGTCCGTCTGACTACTTATGTAGCATCAAGGGTGGTGGCTTATCTAGCAGAGTCACTGATGGGCTAATTATCGGATGCGTTTGATGTTCGCTCCGATGTAAGAACGTTTAGTGGACCAAAGGCTGACCAGGGCTGTTTTCTTAGTTCAGGTTACGTCTAGTGATGATCGGGATCTTTTAACAGGCCCTGTGTTCTACTAAGGAAGGTAATAGCAGCTGTTGGCATTAGGCTTTGGGCCAAGCATACCCCTGTAGAGAGCACATACGGTATAAAAGGTGCTTTCAAAGAGGCAGAGAGGCAGAACTGTTAAATCTTGTGTACGTGATGTTCGCTGTTCGCAATATCTACAATTATAGACTCGGTGGTGCTATAAGGTGCGTTGTTTTATTTCGACTACCGGAAAAGAGGACAGTTCTTGGTGAGTGACAATTGTTTTTAAATATTACAATTTTGTACTTCTTTAAATTCACAAGTAAATATGGTTACAGGTAGGCCTCGAGCAAGCTATTGTATTGAAAAAACTTGAATTTTCTTTAATTCCCCGTTGTTTCCATTTCCGTTTAGCGTTTATAGGCCTAATTGGCTATATTTACATTTCTGCTTATATCTATTACATAGAGGGAACATAGTAAATTCAGAAAACTTCTTTACATGGGTCTTTCGTAATGCTTTGGTAAGTTAGGAAGGCAATTTTGTCTGATGTTGGTGTAAACAGTGCAGTCATACTGCATTTTAAATAGTCACATCCCATATATTTTGGCCATTTTGTAGTCAAATATTTTGTATTCATCAACCAAGTCAAAAGAATAAATTATTATCGTTCACCCAATGGTGCAAAGGTTCTCAAACAAAATTTAATACTTTTGACGAGGATGTAGTTTCGGATTGTTAAGTCAACACGGTAATCGACGAATGTCATACACTGTTTTCTCATCCTCAAGCAGCTGTTTAGTGTTTTATTTGCTAGTTTTTTGGCCTATATTCTGTCAGGTCTACTTGTTTTAGCTACCTGGTGATGCTATTCCTGCTTTGTATGTTTCCTTACAGGTTGCCAGCACAGTAGGATCATTTCAGGGTTCACATTGCGTCAAGTTACCTTCTCATCAAGTATAGGTTAGTTTGTGTCTGTTTTTTTCCCTTACCAAATATTTATGCAATGTAGCATACAGATATGCGTACTAAGCAGTTTGTGTTGCCAACATGTTGTAGAATTAAGATTTTTATATCTAACATTGAGTAAAAAAATTTGTTCATGGGTGCTCGTATATTCTGTTACTGTAATCAGTTACAGTTAACAGGTTAGGTAAGCTATATGAGCTTTTAGTGCCTATATAGTTTCATCCAACTGTCCAGTTTCTGTTTGAAAGTGCTCGCGCTGGTGCAGATACTATGTTATGGAAGTAACCAGGTAGGCCTACAGTGATGCACAATTCTTTGGCTAAAAAAGAATTTTCTGATGTGCAATAGCATAGCACCCGCTTATGGCACAGACTCAAATTGTGTTCTCACATAATTATTTCCATTTGCTGCCCTCTGGCAGAAGTTTTCATCTTTTCTTTAGGTTCTTGAGTTCATGTAGAATTTTGTAGGTCGCAATAAGATCACATAAATTAAAAACAGCAACGGTTATAAAACTGATCCTGTTGGAACTCAACTGAGAACTGTTGTCCAATCTGTCTTATGTCCATTTAAAGACCACTCGCATTTTACGATTTGTAAAGAAGACCTAAGGTCATTTCAGCACTATCAAACAAATTCCATATCCTTTATGTTTGCTTATCAATCTTTGGTGAGGCACTGCATCAAATGCCTTTTGATAGTCCAAGAAAATTGCACCAACCCCAAACTCGTCATCCATTGCTTGTGTGCACTCTTCTAGCGCTTGTAGCAGGTTAGTCAGACATCATCTGTTTCTAGAGAAGCCATGTCAGTTTACCGATAAAGCATCATTTGTATCTAGATGCTTCAACATTTTATATCTCAACATTACATAACTCAATTATGGTTCAATAACCTTGCATGGCACCGAGGTCAATGACACTGGCCTCAGTTTTAGCCCTTTTAAAAATACAGAGACTGTAGATTGCATTTAATCCCGTGTTCGGCATGTATGCATGTATGTATGTATGTATGTATGTATGTATGTTTGTGTGTATGTATGTATGTATGTATGTATGTATGTATGGATGTATGTATGTATGGAAGTATGTATGTATGTATTGTGAGTTTGTATGTATATATGTATGTAATATGTATGCATGTATATATATGCATGTATGCATGTATGTATGTATGTATGTATGTATGTATGTATGTATGTATGTATGTGTATGTATGTTCACTGATATTAGGATATTACTCTTATATTTAGGAAATATTGTTACTTGGAAGTTACCCTGCTACTACCTCACCTCCATTCTCCCCTCCCTCTCTCCTATCTGTGACACTTCTCTTCCTGGTCATTTATCCCTGCAGGACTCACGCTAATGAGTAGGTAGACCTATTTTTGGTTCAGCCCTCCAAGTTCATCAACCTGCTCTAACACAGGGCACTTATATACGTTCTTTATATTTGAACCCATCTTAGATTTAACCCCGTTTCGTTATTCAAATACTCTTTACGCCCAACTTTATATATGAGGTATCAATTCGATCAGAGTTAATTACTCCTGCCTTAGGAAAAAAGAGCGGCGGCGGAAACTATCTATCCATTCTTTCGGCGCCTAATCGGGGGCCAGATGCGCGGTGCAACAGGTGCTTTCGACCTAGTCAGGCAAATGATGAAATAACACGGTGCTTCTCATGTAATAGAACAATTCATAGGCAGTGTGCAACTAATTTAAACGATAATTTAAGCGAATCCGCTCCCGGGTATGCGCTAGCTGCTATAACAATCTTTCCTCTTCAACTGATGATAACGAAGACCTTGAGAATGAAACCTCTCAACCTACTATGAACAGCGTCGATATGAATGATCCTCTGCAAGAAATTGAACTAGAGGTTTTCCCTGATGATCTAGAGTCCGAATCTATCCTTAATAACCTAAATTTAGACCCAGGTCAAAATTATTTTAGACGTGATAATTGGTCCAGTGATTAAAAATCCCCATCGGCTCCTGAAATAAAGTTACAAAACGAAGAACCCTCTAGAGACAGGACTTCTCAGTCCTACATATAAACTGTAGGAGTGTCTCTCACAAGATAACGGAAATTAGAGAACTAGTTGAAAAATTACAGATGTCCATCCTCGCTCTCTCATAGACCTGGCTCAATAATGACTCTACTGAAACTGTTAGTCTCCCGGGATATGACTTCATTGGTAGGGCCAGATCCGGGGGAAGGGGAGGAGGAGTTGGTTTGCTAATCAAAGACAATCTCAGATTCCAAACATATAATCCTTTTGAAGGAATAAACGAGACGAAAACTTTTGAGAGTCTATTTATAAGAGTAAATCTTAAAAAATCAACACCAATTGTCGGCGTAATTTATAGAGCTCCCGGACAGGGATTAAATGATTTTAATGTGGAAGTTGAGGAATTATTATCACGTCTTAAAAATAACTCTACAGAGATTATACTTCTTGGAGACTTCAACGTCGATTTATTGAAGGTAAATGAGCATAGAGGAACTAATATATTTTATAATAGCTTAATCTCCCACCAATACCTCCCGGTTATCACTAAACCAACCAGAATCACCCCTAACACCAAAACATTAATTGACAATATCTTTTGCACTGCGTGGTCCAAGTTGCTATTTACGTCCATCATTATCTCGGATGTATCAGACCACCTACCTATCTACCCACAATTTTCACTCGAGACTTCGATTAACCCTCGAATGCCCAAGGGGGGGGTCCGACCGGACCCCAGACCCGCTTTTCACGGATAACTTTAGAACGGCTACGAAATTGTAGAAATGCTTTTAGGACATCCTAAAGCATTCAATTGGGCTTCGTATGTTATATTTTGCGTGATTATACTACCACCCTGTAGCCCCCAACCATAGCATATACCAAGGACACCCCCAAGATATGCGGCATATAGTTTGCCAACCCAGAAATAAATTATTTTAACGCACGTTATTGTGAAATACCATATATCAGTCGATTGCAAATTGAATTTGGATTATAACAAGCCAAATCCCGTTAAAATATTACATTTCTGTACCCCACAACCATAGCATATACCAAGGACACCCCAAGATATGCGGCTGGTGGTCATACTGGCATATGGTTTACCAACCCAGAAATAAATTTTTAGCGCAAGTTATTGTAATATACCATGTACCAGTCGAATGCAAATTGAATTTGGATTATAACAAGCCAAATCCCGTTAAAATATTCCAATCCTGTACCCCACAACCAGGGAACAACTACATGCGTACAATTGAATACATGCGAAAAATCCCGAAATTGCAAAGAAACTACAAAAGAGTAGGCCCCCTTTTAAAGTTCAAATAAAGTTTCACCAGGTGGCGCTATTGTGAAATACCATATATCAGTCGATTGCAAATTGAATTTGGATTATAACAAGCCAAATCCCGTTAAAATATTCCAATCCGTTCTCCAGATATCACAATGAAAACATTGGGGTCCGGTGGGACCCCCCGTTGGGCATTCGTATACCAAAAAATAGCTTGGGCACTCGAGGGTTAAACAAGATTTCCATAACAAGGAAACCAGACATATAACTGATAGGGGTACGAAGCACTTTGAAAAGGCTCTTGCAGACATGAACTGGGATTCGGTCGTATCTCACTGTGCGACGGGTCGAGTTAATGAAGCATACGACTGCTTTATTGATAAATATACCGGGCTTATAATTGTGCATTCCCTTTAAAACTAGATTCTAGAAAACCAAAGGCTAATTATACCCAACCCTGGATGTCGCCCGGATTGCTTAAATCCTGCCGGAAAAAAAACTATATGTTAAATACCTAAAAAAACCTACCGCTGATAATAAAATAAAATTTACTACCTATAGAAATAAATTTAAGTCGATTAGAATCAATGCTGAACGAAATTACTATGCGAAAGAATTCTGTAAACACCATAATGACCTAAAGATGACCTGGAAATTAATTCGCTCTGCAATGCACCTAGACAATAAGCGTCCAAAAGTAGAATATTTGATCATTAATGGAACAGAAATTAATGATGCCGACCTAATAGCAAACAATTTTAATAATTATTTTATTAACATAGCTAACGACCTAGCTACTAAGCTACAAAACCCGCATTGCCCATTTGAAGACTGCCTGCCCCCTCTAACTTGAACTCAATGGGACTAACCCTTACCTCACCAGGGGAACTCTTGAACATAGGGAGGGACTTAAAGAAAACTCATACTAGAGGCACTGACGACATTGACCCCTATATAGCAACTGCTAATCTTTCTCACGTAATCTTACCCCTAACAGAAATCATTAATTGCTGTCTAATACATGGAATTGTCCCTGATCAACTCAAAATTGCAAAAGTAGTCCCAATCTTTAAAAAACGAGAAAAAGAATGTATTGTCAACTATCGGCCGATCTCCGTCTTTCCTTATTTTGCAAAATTCCTGGAAAAAATTATGTATGATAGGCTTAGTTCCTACATTAATAAAGCTAATATAATACACCCAACCCAATACGGATTTCAGCCGGGTCACTCCGCGTTTATGGCCTTACTTGATATGGAGGATAAAATCTCAAAAGCTATTGATAATAACGAATACTCTATTGGAATCTTTATAGACTTAGCAAATTCTTTCGACACGGTCGACCACTCCATCCTCCTAAAAAATGTCAAATTATGGCATTAGAGGCCTACAACTAAAATGGTTCCAAAGTTACTTCTCAAATCGCACACAAAGAGTCTCATGTAATGGGGCATTATCGGCTTTAGGCCACATTACATACGGAGTCCCTCAGGGCTCGAATCTCGGACCACTCCTATTCCTACTGTATATAAACGATCTAGCCAATGTCTCAACGACCCTGCATCTTATTCTATTCGCGGACGACACTAATATTTTCTACTCCAACCGCTCCCACACCTCGCTTACAGAAATTGTTAACCGTGAACTAAACCTAATCAGTAGCTGGTTTCTAGCCAATAGACTCACGTTAAATGTAGACAAAACTAATTTTATAAACTTTAAGTCACATAGAAAAATAAAACCAGTAAATTGGGCCTTAACTCTGGAAGGAAAACCCATCTCCCAAGTAGACTCGACTAAGTTTCTGGGGGTGTTTCTAGATCAACATTTGACGTGAAAAACCCACATTAATTACATTTCTCTAAAAATAGCTAAAAACATAGGAATAATTTCAAGAATCTCTTATCTCCTACCAAAATCGATTAGGCTAAACTTATATTATTCTCTGATGTTCCCATATCTAAGCTATTGTAACCTAATTTGGTCCTCGAACTATGAATCCCGACTCCATAAATTAATAATCCTCCAAAAGAAGGCCATTAGGATAATTGAGGGAGCCCGCAGAGACGCCCATACCTCCCCCATCTTCAGGAACTTGAAATTTCTGAACCTAAAACAAATAAGAAGTTTGCAAACAGGTGAATTCATTTATCGATACGAAAACAATCTATTACCCGCTTCATTTGTGGAGTACTTCACCCTCGGCTCTCAGATTCATGATCATTTCACTAGGAGCGCCACATCGTACCGCCCAGCGAAAGCGAGAACTAACACTAGAGAATTCAGTATTAGAACTTCCGGACCATTACTCTGGAACTCTATTCCATTGGAAATTCGACTATCCAAAACCCGTCATGAATTTAAAAAAAAGCTACGCACCTATATCCTATACGTATAACAATTCCCAGCATAAAATAAAAAATAATAAAAATAAATTGTCCCATTTATAACCTAAGTATATCAACTTATGCCTGGTTGCACGATGCACTGGTCCTCGAGCCACTTAGTTAAGACATTATAGACAAGTTTAGTTAAGATATCTAATTGTACTAATTTTGCCTCCTTGTTGCGTACTCCTCTAAAACCTGTTTACTGTTTAGGCTACTCCCACTATAGCATTTAGCCACTTCTACGAAGTATTGTATCCTCTGCCATTCATTGTACCCACGTTACTTGACTCAGCTGGGTGTCTCCATCTAGCGGGATGCCAATCCCTTAGGAGCCACCCTTTGCTCCCGCTAATAACTCAAACATCACCACTTGCAATATGACCATCTAGTGTCATTACTGTTAATAACTTTACCTTTATTACTTGCATCAAGATTATCTAATGTCCTTTTTTGCTCACAATTGCGTGTTATTGATTGTCACTAATGTATCCTTGTGAGTTGTTACCGGCTGCAATAAAAATCATTGAATTGAATTGAATTGAATTGATGGGCACTAAACTATTTTTTTAAGTTAAACTAAAACTATTTTCCAACTCAAAAAATATAGTTTAACTAAATAATGGACAACTAATTTTGGCAATTAGTTAACTAAACTAGGAAAAAGTAGTTAAACTTCTTCCAAGTTTCTTCAACTTTTTATGACAAACATTTCCACAATAACAGAGGTTAAGTGAACTGTAATAATACAGAGCGTCAATGACAATTTCACCTTCCAACTATGCAATGTGTGCTGTTCTAGTTACAAGCATACTGTAAATAGTGTATGAATTTGAAAACACAGGCTGTTAGAACTAAGATCATGCAGTGTTAATCAATAAGTTTCGCGTTGAGTTGTTGACAGTGTTCAATGTTGATTGCGGAAAATAGTTGGCAATTGCTGATTTTTTTAGTTAAACTTTTAATTAGCAACTAAAATTCTTTTAGTTAAACTATGGTTTTAACTAAACTATTTTTTTAGTTAAACTTCTTCCTTAACTCAAATTTTTTAGTTAAACTAAGTTATCAACTTTTTAGTTAACTATTGCCCATCACTGTATATGTTCAGGGTAGGCCAAAAATAGCAACCCCCTAGAGGTTTTGCTAATATTTCGGCCAAAAGTAAGGATTCTTAGATCAAGTTTTACTGGCTTAAAAAGTAATTCACATGTGCGCATAAAAGCCAAATTTCAACAAAATATTTCAAATAGAACCAATTTTATATAACTTTTACTGAGTCTACCCACTGTTTTTGATGGTTCAGAAACCTGTAGGGGGTTACTTTTTTACGGCCCAGTCTGTATATATGTATGTAAGTATATGTATATGTATGTATGTATATATGCATGTATATATATATGCATACATGTATGTCTGTATTTATGTATGTATGTATGCATGCATGTATGTATATATGTAAGATCCCAAAGTAATGTCAGACAAATTTAATGAATATTTTATTAACATTCAGAGACACCTGGCAATGAAGCTGCCTCGTAATTCGTAATTCGTAATCTCCAAACTTCTAAAGCGCCACTCGAAGGCCAAGCGCAGGGCACCAGCCTATTCACGAGCGCTACGTCAGATCAGAGGGGGTTCCACGGAGTAATAAAAAAGAGGTGCAAGTCCGATTTCCAGAGTACCAGATCAGGAGGTTTCCAGAGAGTGGTCCAAAAGAGGTCCAAGTCCAAATTCCAGGAGGCCAAACCAAATCAAAATGGGGTTTCCAGAGAGTAGTCCAAAAGAGATCCAAGTCCGATTTCCAGGGTACCAGATCAGAGGGTTTCCAGAGAGTGGTCCAAAAGAGGTCCAAGTCCAAATACCAGGAGGCCAAACCAAATCAAAAGGGGGTTTCCAGCGAGTAGTCCGAAAGAGGTCCAAGTCCGAATTCCAGCGTAGGCCTACCAGATCAGGGGGTTTCCAGAGAGTGGTCCAAAAGAGGCCAAGTCCAAGTTCCAGGAGGCCAAACCAAATCAAAAGGGGGTTTCCAGAGAGTAGTCCAAAGAGATCCAAGTCCGATTTCCAGGGTACCAGATCAGAGGGTTTCCAGAGAGTGGTCCAAAAGAGGTCCAAGTCCAAATACCAGGAGGCCAAACCAAATCAAAAGGGGGTTTCCAGAGAGTAGTCCAAAGGAGGTCCAAGTCCGAATTCCAGGGTACCAGATCAGGAGAGGCAGAGTAGCTGTCAAGGCGGGTGTCGTTTACGGCGAGAAGAATTGGAAGGCGGAGTATAAGATGAGTCAGGGTAGGAGCAGTGCTTTTTTCAGCCGGATCGCGCCGGAACGGCGTTCCGGCACCTTTTTTCAGGTACTAAAAACTAATTTATTTATTTTAATTATAAAAACAATAATTTATTTATTTTAATTGAATTTCAGTGTTTTGAACTGTTTTCAGTGTTTATTGAGACTCCTCCCAACCCCCAATCCCGTTTTTCTCGGGATTTTAGCCCGCTCATATTTATTCCGTTCCGGAACCTATTGTTCCGTTCCGGAACCTTTTTTCTAGAAAAAAAGCACTGGGTAGGAGTATTTGAAAAGGTGAGACTTCAGTTTTGAGTGGAAAGCCCGGGGGTGATAGATAGAGTGCATGAGGATGAGGATGAAGGACGGGTTGCAATGATGATGGAGGCACCAAGAAACTGCGAAATTCAGGGGAGATCATTCCAGAGGCGTGGTGCTGTGATGGAAATGGCTCGGTTGGAGAACTTGAGGTGAGTAGTGACTGGGGGTCAAGAAAGACTGAGAATTGAGGATGATCGGGTGGAGCGGGTTGTCTGAATGGTGAAGAGATCACGAAGGTACTTGGGCTGGGAATATTGTAGGGAGTTGTGGGTAAGTGATAGGACTTTGTAGTGGATTCGCTCTGGGATTTTTAACCAATGGAGTGATTTGAGGATGCCTCCTGCTAATACCGCTTATGAAGACTACCTACCTGCTTCTACTCTATCATCTATGGGTCTATTACTGACTTCACAAGAGGAAAATTATCGACCAATATCTATCTTACCATTCTTTGCTAAGTTTTTGGAAAAAATAAAGCATCAAAGGTCTTATTCATAAGACCAAAACTCTACACTCCTCCCAACATGGATTCCAGACGGAGCATTCTACGTTTATAGCACTCCTCCACATGGAGGACAACATTTCAAGGGCACTTGATAACAATAAATATGCAGTGGGGGTGTTAATTGACGTAGCCAAGGCTTTCGATTCTGTCGATCATACCATACTAATAAATAAGCTTGCCAACTTTGCAATTAGGGGGTCTTGCTTACTTGGTTTATGAGCTACTTAGAATCACGTACTCAAATAGTAAGCTGTAATGGGATTTTGTCATTGCCGGAAATTATTACCTCGGGGTTCCCAAAGGTTCTAACCTGGGGCCTCTTGTTTTCCTATTGTATGTAAATGACCTTGCAAAGATCTCTACGTCTGTTTAGTTCATACTCTTTGCTGATGATACTAATATTAACCAGTCTGGTACTTCTTGGGCAACCATTATGGAATCTGCTAACATGGAGCTTATTAAAGTCAACGACTGGTTTGTTGCAAATAAATTGACACTCAACATAGGGAAAACTAATAACGTAATCTTCAAATCTCATAAGAAAATTAGACCAATAACTGAGAATTTATCCATTAATAGTCTTCCAATCGCTAAAGTAGACTCGATTAAGTTTCTAGGTGTCTTCATTGACCAACACATTACTTGGAAAACCCATATTTACTACATTTCCCTAAAAATTGCGAAAAACATTGGAATAATTTCGAGAGTGGCAAAAATGCTTCCTAAAAACATCAGACTGAGTCTTTATAACACCTTAATCCTTCCCTATCTTGGCTATTGCAACTTGCTATGGGCCTCAACTTATGAATCTGATCTTCACAAGTTATCCTTACTGCAGAAAAGAGCAATTCGTTGAGGGAGCAGGTCGATATGATCATTCAAAACCTCTACTTAAAACTCTTAAGCTTCTGTATCTTAAACAGATCAAGACCTTCCAAATTGCTGAAATGATTAATTCTTATAGTCATAATCTCCTACCAGAATCTTTTGAAGGATATTTCACTTTACACCAGACTTGTTGTCCTCGGGACCAAGGTCTTGGACTCTAGTGCACTCGAGTTCGTTTTCAAAAGTCTTGGTCTTGGTCTTGGTCTTGAGACCGAAAGTCTTGGTCTTGGTCTTGGTCTTGAGGTTCAAAGTCTTGGTCTTAGTCTTGGTCTTGAGGTTCAAAGTCAGGGTCTTGGTCTCGCAAGACCAAGACCAAGACCGGTTGTCAGTATGAATACTATGAAAAGTCATTTTAACAAAACTCAAGAATTTAAAAATTTATCAAGCCCGTTTGCATCATAGCCTATGACAAATACCTACTGACGGATGCAAGTTTTGTTGGAACAGGAAAACCCATCGGCAGCAGCAACTAAGTTATGCTGTGTCTGAAAGCCCTGCAGAGAATTTATCTGAAGCCAGACGGTGATAGAAGCATGAACCTTTTGTGCTTTACCTTGCCTTATCTCAGAATACGTGATCGAATTAAGAAGACAAGAATACATAAAATGTAATTGTACTCTAATTTGAGTAATTTAAACTGATATGTGGAGTATTGTATTGTATTGTATCTAAACATTTATAAAGCGCCTCTCACAGTATTCGCTAATCAGAGGCGCTCCCAGTGCGAAAGTCCTAGTGAATAGAAATTGGTTTTAATACAGCGGAACGAGGCACTTGGGCCTTTAGCTAATAAAGAAGCACGTGTCACTGGATGGAGTTGATTCCATAGAGCAGGACCAGTGCAAGAAAAGGCTCGAGTTTTTGGCCATAGTAGTCCTGGCTCGTGGTACAAAAAGATCATGGCGATTAAGCGATCGCAATGGACGGGGGGAAGTGGCTGAAATTGGCAGACGAACAAGGTCACAGAGGTACTTAGGTGCTAAGCCTGTATAGGACCGAAGGACTAAAGTGAGAACTTTAAGCTGAATCCGAGCAGTAAGGGGAAGCCAATGAAGATGATCGAACATGAAAGAGGAAATATGAGACCAGCGAGGGAGTTGGGCTATTAATCTGGCCGCAGCATTTAAAACAGTCTGGAGGGGAGAAAGACGGACTTTTGGCAGCCCAATCAAAAGAGAATTACAGTAGTCAATTCTGGAACAGATGAAGGCGTGGATGATAGTAGTAAAATCGGAGGAGGAGACAGAGCGTAGGATTGCTCTAATCCGTCTCAGGTGAAAGTAGGAAGAACGGGTAAGATTAGCAATGTGTTCAGAAAAGGTGAGCGTACTGTCAAGGACAACACCAAGGTCACGGACACCAGAGAGAAAAGTGAATGACGGGAATTTCTGAGCAAGAAGTGGGAAGTCTAGCTTCAGGAGCTGTCGACGAGTACCAAACCATATAAGCTGCGTCTTAGCTAGGTTCAAAGAGAGACGATTAGAAGACAGCCAAAGGTGTAAATCACGCGAGACAGCATCAATGCGTCCAGTTAATGCAAGCTGTGCAGAGGGAATGCTATGAACGAGCGCTTGAGCGTCGTCTGCATAAAGATGATGGAGTTGTCTTGTATTGATGGAGTAATCTAGTATTGATGTTAATTTTTTTATTCATTGTTTTGTGCAGATATGCAGCAGACTATAACAGAGCTGTCAGACATGTTAAGCGTTCTGAATATGGACAATGGACATTCTGGAACGAGCATTAATTGCATACACAACAGAAGGTGACAATACAGAAGCTATAAAGGCTGGTCTTAAAGAAAGTCTTTTCTGGCTTTTACTCAAGACTGCTGATGCAGTAAAAGCCACGTGAGTGTACGTTTTGGCTTTATATTTTACACAAGCTTTGAAAGTAACTACGAAAAAAGTAAAAAACAATGTGTTTCATTTGAGTGTTGTTCTCTACAGTCAATTTATTTTCTGTTTATTTCTGCTTTAAACAACTTCTTAAATATTGGGTTTTCGGCTAGAAGCTGCATCTTCTGATCAGTCATTGAGCTGTTAGTGGGGGATTCAGCGAGCCACGGTTTTTTGTAGTAGTACTATATCGTTAATTATAGAAGAATGGCAAACCGCATTCATGTACAAGAAGAAATTGTAAGAAAAAATGCTAAATCTATGGAAATTGACAAAAGCTAAATCTAGGTACCTGATGAGATCTCCAACTGATTAATGCAGTGAGAAAAGTTACTAAAGTCATTTCAAATAAAAAATGTCCATATTGTATTGTATTGTATCTAGAAATTTATAAAGCGCCTTTCTCAGAGTAACTATTCAGAGGCGCTCTCAGCACAGAAGCCTAGGGGAAACAGAAATGCCTTTAGGGAATGCGAGACCGATGAGGAAAAGCCAATCACTAGTTTGGCCCTGAGCAGATGGGGAAGGTCATTCAAGATTTTTGGACCCACTACAGAGAACGCCCGGTTCTGGTCCAAGGCAGTTTTAGCCCTGGGATCAAAAAGATCAAGCCGATTTACAGAGCGCAATGAGCGAGAAGAAGATGCAGATAGCGGTTTTCCATCAAAAGCTGTCATTGGCTAGGCAGCCGTTGCAAAGGTTCATCATTAAAGTTAGCATTATTTTTTCACTTTCTTGTATAATACAATTCAATTACATTTACAAGAAAAACTTGTTAAGCAGATTAAACATACAGCATCTTTGTTTTTAATAGGTTTCTGCGCAAGGGTCAAAGGGAGGAGGTACAGAGAGTGGATGACAATGAATCGAATCACCCCACTTCTATTGACCATGAAAGGCAGTGGTGTTTCAGCAAAAGGAGACAGTGGCATTAAATCTACTTCTACAGCTTTGGGTAAGAATTAAGATTGTTTTAATTATTATGATTACTAACTGAAAAGCATGTTTTAGTCATATTGCTGTTTCGTAACTTTATAACTTATAATGGACTTCTGTAGAACACTGCTAACAGAAAACAGTTTTAACATTCTGGGATTTCAATCAGTTCCATAATTGTGTTAACCAAAGAAAGTATTGTCGTAGGCAGAAGTAATAACATCAGGAGACATAAATCATCTGACAAACTTTGCAGCATTAGCATCTAAGTAACCATTTATTGGGCATTATTATAATGACGCTATAGTAGTCATTAGACTAGATTAGATAAGTACTAGTTATTGTCTCCCGTAAGTTTGAAACTGAAATGATTAAGTTTCATAGACGGGTTTATCTCTTGGTTCTTAATTACGCTTAACCACCTTATTATTTTATAATGTTTTATCTCTGATTTTGCCGTTGTAGTTAATAATATAAAAGGATAAAAAAAGTTTAATAATTTTAAAGCAACATAAACAGCTAGCTAACTTTACTGTTTTCTAGCCCCGTTGTTGGAGTCCACAAGTCCAACACACGAAGAAATGGTGCTGCAGTTTCCTTGCCAGCTGGTGGTATTATTTTCCACACTTTCATAAAACTTGAAGTAGGAAATCTGTTGAGTTTCGCCAAAATCTTGAAGCATGTTAATACGCATGGAAAGGAAAGAATTTCTTTATGCCAACATATAAAATATGTTGTCACAATTTAATTTGCTAGACTTTTTATGTTAATTTCCTAGACTTATAATAGAAGTATTATCTATTTCTAATTCAGATCCTTTCATATCTCACCTGAAAACCCAAGGGCATAATTTAAATACTTAGGTATGTGCAGCACAAAAAGCTTACGATTATGTTTATTGTCAGAAAACATTTTTGAATAGACTTGTAATTGTTATTATAAACTTTACTATGTTTTTGCTTTAACGCGATGGCCAACTACTTGCTACCGCAGAACAGTGCAAATTGTGGTTAAATAGTATAGTTATTGCAAGCTTAATTGTGTATATTATTAGAGCATACAGGATGTTTTCAACTTCCATTTTAGATGTGGATTTTCATAGTGATATTGATTTTGACCCTTCTTCAGAGGAGCCAGATAGTAAAGGGAAGAGAAGGGCATATTTGCGATGGTCTAAAGGAGAAACCGACGCAATTCATGATTATTTTAGATCTTGGTTCAATGTGGAAAAAAATCCTGGTATGTTTTCAGTATGTTTTCAGTTTGCTTGACCTTGGTTATTTGCATCTCTAATATATTACAACAACTGAACAATATTGTGGTTTTAACAGTATGGCAGTAATTTGCGTTGTGAATGAGAACAGATCGGGAAAAATTAACTCTTGCAGAAGTCAATAAATGTTTGCACAAGTGCAATAAAACAGTTCCATGCCGTTGGCCTGGAAAGCTTAAGTTTTATACTATACCGTAGTATGTGCCAAACTGTCTAATCACTGGTGTATAAGTAATTTCAATATAACTTGTATGCATTCCATTCTTCTTTCTCCAAGGAATGGTATCACTCTCATCGCAGCTTATGATCATTTCCTTCAAAAAGCAGTTCAAAACTCACTATGACGAAGGCAATATTAGTCGTTATGGGCAAACAAATACACACACCACCAGGGGCTGCCAGTGTTAAAGCTAGCGTACATTATTTACGTTCAAATATATCTTCTTTCTTTGCATGAAAAGCGTACACATAGACCTGTATTGTGGATTTCTGATTTCACTTGTATAGGCTCAGTGCTTCCTCACTGAATCCTCACTGAATCCAAAGGTTCCTGACAATACGTAAATGTTCTACTGAATATTTGCCAGTTGGGAATAAACCGTATTTGTAATGAGAACAAGAAGAGCAGTCCCTTAGGCTAGCTGCGAGGCAGTCATGGGTATGAAGTGTTAGCGACTTAATTTTCTAAGCCTCGGCATATGAGGGCGGGTGGCCAGTTATCTTCCTCGCCGCCTCATCTTCCCACCGACAGTGTACTCATTATGGCTGAGTTGGCTAAGGGGCCCAGGTGGGGCAGAAACGATCAAATTTCTACCCTGGCGGTGATATGATGACCATTAGGCTACTTAAATTTGATGTGTTTTGTCACTATCATGCCTAGTTATCCCGTAGTTTTAAGAAAACAATTTTTTATTTTAGCAACTGATTTGTTTTATTATGATTACTGTTTTAGGAAAAGTGGACATTGAGAAATTCAAAGAAACTCACCAACAATTCACATACACATGGCAGGCACTCGGAACAAAAATTATCAATGATAACGCCAATGAAATGCGACGTGCTAATAAAAGAATGAAGGAAGTTGTTGAATGAACCAACCGGCTGCTAACACTGGATTTGCTTCTCAAATCTTGTAGTGGGAGTGGGACTTAACGCACAGGCTCATCTTTTCATATGTGCAACTATTCAATATTTAAAAAAATTCTTTGTAACTTTTGGTTTTTATGCTTGCTGTTTTATATCCTTCAAGGTGTGATGTAATTACAAGTATATAAATCAGTATCTACAGAAGATAATATATCATTATTCTTTGCAAATGTTTGTCAACAAGAGTGCCACTTATCTTTTAATACTGCAGAAAACTAAGCAATTTTCTTCATGTGTAAGTAAGGTAACGCAAAAACCTAAACAGTTAAAGCAGAAAATGTTAAGTTTAAACAAAGAGGATAGCATGGTTATTGTGGTTTTACCAAATTCACTACATGTCAGATGACATGATAAAGTTGTCCCAGCCTGGACCCCTTTTCCGGATTCTGACCTGGAATATTAGTAGCATTTCATTTCATCAAAACTAACAGAAATAGGCAAGTGTCAGTTTGAGAATATATTTTATTAGCAAAAGCTAAGTCACATAATTATCTAACATTAATCGTCGACCGCTGTGAGGTTTCGTAATCATAACGCCGACGAGGGGTCGACACTTAGGACTTCTTAGCGATGGCGGTATGAGCGAGAAAGACGGACAAACAGACAAATAGATAAACAGACGGACAGATTTACAGACAGAGATAAGGACAAACAGACAGAAAGACATTTCTTGCCATACATACAGACAAAGATACAGTCCTAACCTTTATTTTTTTGCAATTCTAATAATAATGAAGTCCGCCATGTACAATCAACAACTCCGATCAAAGCATCCGTATTTGAATACACGACTAGGTCTACACGCTGTGTAACTCTAATCGTGAACTCGTGATTTTAAAATTATTAACGCAGCTTTGTAATAATAAGCGCCTTCAAATCACGTTAGAGACGACACTTCAATGTGATCTTAATCGTTATTCTTAGCACTCCTATGCAGTAAAGTCCGCGATGAACAAGCATCGCTATAATTCCGGGAGTATTTAACCCCCATGTGATTGATGGACTTCTGTTGCGGCGGAATGTAATAGGCGGACAAAAAGGACAGAAATACAGACGGGCAGACATACGGATGACCAGTCTGAAGGATAAGCAGATGGACAGACATAAGGATGATCACTCTCAAGGACAAGAAGACAGACAGACATACGGACGGACGGGCACACGGCCAGTCTGACATAGGCCTTCAGACGAATAGGCATTAAGACCTACAGACGAACAGACATAAAGACCTACAAACGAACAGACATACGGACAGACGACAGAATAATAAGCGCCTTCTGCAATACAGACGAACAGACAAACGAACAGACGACAGACAGACATGCAGACGTTCAGACATACGGACGGACAAACACACGCCGACTTACAGACGCAAATAAGGACAAATATACAGACAGACACACAGTCTTATTCTTTATTTCTTGTCATTTACAAGTTAATGACAACTTCGCTCAAGTCATCCGTGTTTGAAACCACTAGAAAGACTACACGCAGTGTAACCCTAATCGTGATTTCGTGATTTTAAAATTATTAACTCAGCTTTGGAATAATAATCGTCTTCAAGTCACGTTAGAGACGACACTTCAGTGGGTACTTAAACGTCATTTCTTACTATTCCTATAGCATGAAGTCCGCGATGAACAAACAACGCTAATTCCTGGAGTGTTTAACACCCATGTGATCAGAGGGACTTCCGTTGCGGAAGAATGTAATAGGCGGAAGGACGAACAGACACACAGATGGAGAGACAAACAGACGGACAGATATACAGAAAAACAGACCCGCGGTCAAACAGACGAATAGACATACAGACGCACAGACATATAGACGGCCAGACAAACAGACTGACAGATATGCAGAGGAAGAGAGGGACAGACATACAAACGGTCAGACTAACGGACAAACATACAGGCAAAAAGACATGCATACGGCTAGACATACAGACGGGCAAACAGAGACGCATAGGCGGACACATGGGCAGACATACAGACAGAAAAGGACAGACATAGGCCTACAGACGTATAGACGGTCTGACCAACAGAATTACAGACGGACATACATGCAGGCAGACAGAAGGACAGACATATAGACGAATAGAACGACAGACCAACAGATGTACAATCGGATAGACATACATACAGACAGACATACAAACATAGTGAACAATGGACGGACAGACCTACAGAAGGAATACTTGCAGACGGACAGATGTACAGGCGCACGCATGGGCAGACAGACATATAGACAGATTGCAGACGGACAGATATGCAGACGGTCAGCAGGACAGACATTCAGACGCACAGACGGACAGCAGGCATACAGCAGGATAGACATGCATGCGGAGGGGATATATAAAGACAGAGAGACAGACAAAGATACCGAGAGACCTACAGACATGCGTAAATTAAGGTGTGCAAACAGATATACAAACAGACATATAGACGAACAGGCGGACAGACATAGACGCACGTACATACAGGCGGACAGACATACAGACGAACAGACGAGCAGTCAAACAGATATGCAGACACACAGATATACAAGCGAACAGAGATACAGACGTACAAACAAATAGACGAATAGACGTTCAGCAGAACAGTGAGTAAGACATACAGCCGGACAGACATACAGTGGGATCGACACGCAGGCGGACAGGCGGACACACATGCAGACGGCCAGACGAACAGATATACCGGCGGACAGACATACAGTTTGACAGACATGCAGACGTACAGCCATACTGACATACAGGCCGACAGACGGCAGCCATGCGCATAAACAGGCGAACACACATACAGACAAACAGATGGACGGACATACAATATAATAGTTGCATTACAATCGCCAGTAGGTCGACAGTAGTGAGGCCCTAAGCGTTACGTTAGCGTAAGTGGCGAACGTGTCGCCCTAGTGTGTTCTGAAGTATAGGAAGAGGAGTTAATGGCTATAAAAGTAAAAGTCGTTATTAATCGCGCTACTCGTGAGGACCTAATTTTCTAATCTCCTCACATAAAAAAGTTATATTTGCTGTTAACGGATATTTTTCTGAGAAATCCTGGATAATAGTAGATTAGTTTCACACAAGGAATGGCGCAAAATTTCAAAATAATATAATGCGTATATTTGGAGATATTAACGTTTTAGTAAAATGGGCGGAAATGAGGAGCTAATATGGATTGTAAGTGGTGACGAGTATCGCTGGAGACAAGGCTAATTATTATTATTATTATTATTATTGTTATTATTATTATTATTATTATTATTATTATTATTATTATTATTATTATTATTATAATAATTATGCTACCTTGACAAAAATGGTCTCCTCCCCACTTTCCAGTCCGGTTTCCGTAAGGGCCACTCCACAGAAACCTTGTTGGTCCGCCTGCTATCTGACATATATGGAGCCATTGATAGATCTCAGGTCACTCTCCTTGCGCTGTTTGATGTGAGTGCCGCGTTCGACACTGTTGATCACGACATTCTCTTGCAGCGCCTATCCACTTCTTTTGGCTTCTCTGGCAATGTTCTTGATTGGCTTACCTCCTTTCTGCACGACCGCTCCTTCATGGTCGTCCACGGATCCACTAGGTCTCCTTGGGTCCCTGCTCCATTTGGCCTGCCTCAGGGCTCTGTCCTTGGCCCCCTTCTTTACATAATCTACACTGCCGACCTAGGGTCCCTGCTGGCGGCTGGGTCGGTCCTTAGCCAGTCCTATGCTGACGACCTGCAAGCCTATATACACTGCCCGGCTGTCCGCGCTGTTGCAGCGGTGGAAACCATGACCCATGCCATGGAGTCCCTGCAGGCCTGGATGTCCTCAAACCGCCTGCGGCTAAACCCCGCCAAGACGCAGTTTATATGGCTTGGCACTCCCCAGCAGCTCTGTAAAATAGATCTGTCTTCTCTTGCCTTGCAATTCCCACACCTTGCTTTCTCGACCTCGGTCCGGGACTTGGGAGTCATCCTGGACCAGGAACTTGCATTCACGCGGCACATAAATCTTCTCTCCCGCAGTTGCTATTACCAGCTCCGGCAACTCAAGGTGATCTCCCGTTCTTTGTCTCCCGGTGCAGCTTCCACGCTTGTCCATGCTTTTGTTGTTTCTCGATTGGACTACTGCAGTGCCATATATGATGGACTCCCGGCCTGCCGGATTGAGTCCCTGAACAGAATCCTGCGTACTGCTGCCCGCCTTGTAGGCCGCATCCCCAAGTTTGGCAGAGTGTCTGCGTATATGAGGGATGTCCTCCACTGGCTCCCCTACCCACAGCGCATCACTTACCGAATCTCTGCCTTGGTCCGGCGGTGCTTTGAAGGTTTGGCCCCTCCATACCTGCGGGAGCTCTGCTGTCCCACCTCATGCTCGCAGCGCCGTTCCTCTCTCCGCTCAGCTGCGCAGGCTGAACTTGTTGTTCCCCGCGTGCGGACAACCATACGGCAGCGCCGTGCCTTCTCTGTGGCTGCCCCCATGACCTGGAATGGGCTTCCTACCAAGCTCCGTCAATTACCGATTGGTCATTTCACCCTGTTTCTTACTGTCCTCAAAACTGCGTTATTTGACCGTGGTTGGGCTGGGAGTGCTCCTGAGTAGGCAATCTTGAAGGGGCGCTATATAAAACTACTTTAATAATAATAATATTATTGTTATTATTATTATTATTATTATTATTATTATTATTATTATTATTATTATTATTATTATTATTATTATTATTATTATTATTATTAGCAGTGGTAGTAGTAGTAGTAACAGTAGTAGCAATTGTAACTTCTATCGTTACGATGTCTAATGTACATGGCATCAACTGATGGCGCACCAAAATCAATCCAATTTTACTTGCCTTATCCTGACTTTGGTTATGTTCGACCATTCTTACTAAACGTTTGCTGTTATTAATTTTAGCAAACGATTTAATTCAATTTAATGCTAGGGCAAGCGAAAACTACGCAGGCTAAATACTTCGTAGCTCTGACTGTCAAGCGAAGAAGAACAGAAGCCTATAAATTGAGCTTCTGTTTGAAACGTTTGGAAAATTTATCGGTACTACCTATTCAAGGTAACCCTGTTCACGACGAATATTTTCAAGACACACATTCACGTGAGACCTTCGCCTCGTCAGATTTATACACGTGGTTTCATCGCTGTTTGGACAAAACCTGATGTTTATCATCTGCGGGATGAAGACACACATTCACGCTTTGGACATACTGTAGGCCTACAGTGAAATTTCACTGATGGGAAAAAATCTGACTGGAATCCGCAGAACCTACCACCTATAACCACACACCCGTGTGATCCATACACCTACGAACTAGCAAACACACAGCCACGTGACACAACAGAATAAGTTTTTCTGTTCCTTATTGACGACTCATAATAACCAACTGACTGTCCGCCTATAGTAAATTACGCCAAGATGTAGAGCGACGAGCACCCGGCCAGACTGGGTACGCCAATTAGACTAATTATATTTAGACTAGAATAATCGTTCACTGCCTCACAAGGCCTCTCAGCTTTGAAATGACCTTCGCCTGTCACTGATTGATGCCACGTTATCGGATGTTGCTTAAATGATAGTCAAAGTGCACCAACACGAAAATCGACTAGACCGAGGGCCTTGGCTAAGACGCTGTAGACTATGCCTAAGCAGATGGCTTCCGTGTGAAGGACTCATGTCGGAACAAAGCCAAAAACAATTCACAGCGCTATCTAAATTTGGTAAGCTGCAGTTATAGCACAAAATTAAAAAACGTTTCTAAAACACGGGGCAAATGTATGTCATGAATGTTGTCTTAAATTCTGCCACATACCTTCATCTTAAGTGAAATCTGTTTGCACGAAGCCATTTCGGAGTTCGTTTTCTAACGAATATTCACTCAAACTTTAAAGTTAATAATCCAGTATGCGAATTACAACTCTCTATTGTTGTGAAGATCTTTTGCTGAACTCTGTCGTTTTCTTGCGATCACTGTTGGGCTATCAAACGCTTTGAACTGTGCCGTTTGGAATAGCAAGACAGGCTTTATAGCCTCAAATTGATACCGAGGTAATTCTTCAACCCATTCCCTCTGATTGCTATTAAAAACCGTAATCTAGGCCCTTTACGAAACATTTACTGCATTTTACTACCTCAACTTAGTTAGGCAGACGCGGATTTAACTGGGAAATACGTTCGCATATACAGAGGGCAGGCACCAACGGTTATAATATTATTGCTAGCCATGCACGATGCAGCAGCAGCGGCCTATGTAGGCCTATCAGGAAAACGGAGTCGTATCGTTGTCAGTAGGCCTACAGGAGTATGAGTAACGGTTTGGAAACTCAATGCCAAATGCACAGAGATGAGGTCAACCATAGGGTAGTTAGACTATGATGTCAGAAACTTCAACTCTCAACTCTTCCTTCACCCATGAATGAAGCTACTCCGAGTGGAGTTTGACGGTTCCGAGAAAGGTAAAATGAATTAAGTGTCACATCCAGGATTAATCAGCTGAATTAACCAGATTTTCAACTGATTACTAATTAATTGATATAATAAATTGGTAAACAATAAGCTGATATTTTTATGAAAGTATCGACTATCGACAGTGTTGGAATCGTTGTGAGAATGTTGTAGGCGATGAATCGAACGACATTCAACGGGAAACGTTACCATGGATTTCCTAATGGATCGATTCATGTTCGGCTCAAATACGTGAGAGTTTCAGTAGGTGCGCTAAATAAATTTCTATAGAACATTACATTACACAGTATGACGTTTGGCGGGACACTGGAGCCGATTGGTTAGGCGTTCACCGTGTAACTTGGAGAGTACGCATAAGAACCTCGTCTGAGGTGGATACTGCGGAATGACCTTGAGCAAGTCTTTCACTCACAATTGCTCAGCGCCATCGATTGATGCTTGGTCATTAGATATAGGCGCTTAATAAGCGCGTAATAATAATAGTTAGGCTACCATTTCTGCTGCTTTTACTGCTGCTGCTGCTGCTGCAGCTGCTTCTGCTGCAGCTGCTTCTGCTGCTGCTGCTGCGAAAAGAATGCCTGTATATATTTTTGCATGCATACATGTCTGTATGTTTGTATGTAATTATAATCGCATCCACGCGTGATTGTTATTATACCTATATGCATACATTTATGCATGCATATAAAAAACATGTATGCATGCATGAATGCATGCATACAAACATGCATACATTCATTCGTTCATACATACATTTTACACAATACGTTCATGCATACATTATGTATGCATGAACGTATTGTGTAAAATGTATGTATGAACGAATGAATGTATGCATAAATGTATGAGTGCATTTTTTATGTATGTATGCATGCATGTATGTATGATACATACATGCATGCATACATACATAAAAAATGCACTCATACATTTATGCATACATACATGCACTCATGCATAAATACGCACATAGTACGCACATATATGCACACATGCCCGCATGCATAAATGCGCAAATACAGTATACACATACTTGCATACATACATACATTCATATATACAAACAAACACACAATCTGACATACATAGCTTCGAGAAGCTATGTATGTCAGATTGCATGACCATACATGCATGACCACTGCCAGAAGTATGACCAACGCCTACACCAGCATTTGAATCAGACGAGCCACCTGCAGTCCAATGGACCTTAAAAATCAAAGTAGGGGGCCCACAGGTTATTTTCAGACAAATTATACGTGATGCCATAAAAATCGTATTAAAGGACTTTCCGTTAATAATCATCCTTAGGCTATTCTTTGATGTTCTGTCAATGTAGCGGTAACTGATTTCAGGTCTGAAGTGACCGCCACAATGCATGGCAATGGCCAAGTTAATGTGGCCAAAACCTACCAGACAATCTGAATGCATCTAACCCCGTTTGACTTACTTCCTTAGGCCAATTATTGCAGGCTCTGTTTGAAAATGTTACCTGTTGAGAAACGGAGAATGAAGAGCCACAACTGTTTATCTTGAACTAGATCTCATAGTCGCATATGGTGTCTGGTGCTCGAGGAAAAGAAGACAAACCCCTTAAGCTATGACCTGAGAAGAAATTATGGGAATGAAGTGTAATCGACTTCATTTTTCTTAGCCTCGGTATATAAGGTTGGATGGCCAGTTCTTGCCCTTGTCGTATCATCTTCCCACTGACAGTCTATGCTCACTTTGCTCAGTGTACTCATTATAGCTGAGTTTGCTAGGAGGAGCAGGTGGAGAAGAAATCTCGAAACAATAATTCTGGGCTTTTGGGGATTTGAACCTCTGACCCCTCGGTTGACAGGCTAACCCCTGCAGTGGTAGCCTATTTGTAATTAGTACACAAATGGACGAATGCGTTTTATGCCACAGGAGCTTAGCAATTCTTCTTTCAAGAACAAATACTGCTGACCATCGCTTTGAGACAAACTGTTTCTTTAACTGACTTCCTCTTTAACTGCTTTGCCAATCGAAAGACGGACAGGCTCTTAGCAGACAGACGGGATCTGAACAGACAGACAGGCTCTTAGCAGACGGACAGGCTCTGAACAGACGGACAGACTCTGAAAAGACGGACAGACTCTGAACAGAAGGACAGGCTCTGAACAGACGGACAGACTCTGAACAGACGGACAGACTCTGAACAGACGGACAGGCTCTGAACAGACAGACAGGCTCTGAACAGACGGACAGGCTCTGAACAGACGGACAGGCTCTGAACAGACGGACAGGCTCTGAACAGACGAACAGGCTCTGAACAGACGGACAGGCTCTGAACAGACGGACAGGCTCTGAACAGACAGACAGGCTCTGAACAGACGGACAGGCTCTGAACAGACGGACAGGCTCTGAACAGACGAACAGGCTCTGAACAGAGTCAACAGACGGACTGCAGACTCTGAACAGACGGACGGTCCATCGACTGAGGCACACTGAGCGAGTGCCTATCATCTTCGCCAGGCGACAGAATTTATGGCCAAATGAAAATTGACTCACTTACTTACTTAATATTTTAGTGATGACAACAACATCGAATGAGAAATCGAGAGATGCATCAGACACATAGACACACTGATAGACAGACACACAGACGGACACATAGACACACATTCATACACACAGACATGCAAAAAGGGATCTGACGCGCTCACTCGCTCTTTCACTCACCCACCAGCTGACTCCCTCGTTTATTCACTCAGTCTCACACTTCAGTCTCCTAAAGTTGAGGACCGGCATATGGACAGACAGACAGACAGACAGACAGACAGACAGACAGACAGACAGACAGACAGACAGACAGACAGACAGACAGACAGACAGACAGACAGACAGACAGACAGACAGAGACAGAGACAGAGAGAGCGCCTTCTCATGCCTTGGAATGTCCTTCTGGAACAATCTCTCAATTGCATTGACTGTTGCAACTGACACTGTCCATTAATTTTCAAATTCTTTTAAAATGCACTTATTGGATAGTCATGTCTGTAGCGCTTTTTGAGGTCTAAAGGCGCTCTAGTAGTTGCCTTGATATATGTATACATAAACATCCATTCATGTACATGCACACATACATACATGCTTACGTACATGCTCTCATGCCCCGTTGTGAGAAATAACAATTCCGAGTTGAATTCAAAATGTATAATAGATATAATTTCAACAGATGTAAAATGTAAACAGATGTAAAATGACATACACGTTGTAAATAAATAAATAGCTCTCACGTAGAATTTCTTTAGCTGATTATGTCAATATTGAGTCATCACACACGTATATATTAACCATGTATCATAAAATTTCAAAACGTAGATAACATGCGCAAAGTTACATCTTAACGTCAAAGAAAATATTTCTCTTGAGGTACAAACAGAACACAGCCTACTGTTCGCAGGTCTATGCACGAAATCTTTTTGCAAGATCGACATAAATTATAAGATTCAAAAACGATTAAGAAACGAACAACTGAGACTAAAGTATAACAATTATCACATGCGAATAACAAACACGGAATGCCAAGATGGAATGTCGACAACTAGTCGCCCTTGATTTGGGGGACAAATAACACGAGGTGGCGATACTTGTGGTCGAGATCCGTCGCTAATGTACTAACATGGATTTCCATTTGTTCTGCCCGGCCATCTCTGCATACCTCCCTTTCATTTCTTACATCCCCCTGTTCTCTAGCTCTTCAGTCCCTCCTTCCTTCCCTGTCACCGTCACTCCACCTACTCCCCCTCCAGCCAATCTCGACCACAACAGGAAGCTCCTTTAATAATGAGTCACAACCGATTGAAACTTAATAAATAGAAAGACACGAATCAGACACTGGTATATAAAATATAGACTAGTCTTTAAACTACCCAAGGAATGATTGTCTGCAATATAATAACGACTCAATGCAGTGTTTCCTTTAACGAAAATAAATATTCAATAAATACTTAAATAAATAAATAAATAAATATAAAATTCGATTTAACTCTTAAACGGAATCAGGCGATAATTATCTTAGGCTGAGCCCCTCCCAGTCTCAGCAGCCGCTTGCTGAGGCTGGGAGAGGCTCGCCATCCAACGGAGGCCTGCAGTTGTGCGCTTGTACTCGATATCAGTGACTGGAAATATCATGACGCCTGATGACAATGCGTTGGCGGCGCCGGTTGACGAAGTGTTTTTCCGGTGGATTCTGTCCTATTTTCCGTAGTCCTCTTCGCCCTCACTTTGGTCCAGAGCTCGGACTGAATCCGGTACAGTTGTCGAGATGTCTGCACCTGGATGACCGTAATCTTCTTCCCCATCGGTTTGGCTAAGAGCCTGTTGTGTCTGCGGAGCGGCGCTGTTGGCGAGAACACAGGCGACCGGAAGGCTCTCCTGGCAGTCAGTCCATCGCCCGCTGGCGTCCATCTTCTTCACGGCTACGTAGAAGTAGACAGCTTCACATCTGCGCGTCTCGGTTGCGGTCGGTGGCTGATTCGGTGTCTGGCATTCGGCCTTCATCAGCAACTCAGGGACTCGTCTTGGGTTGACGTCGTACACGTAGTTCCACTTGCAGACTGAGTCTCTCGTGGCAAGGTTCTGCAGCTGAGTGTCTCCTGTGATCGCCTCGACTAGCTTGGCCGAGATGCACCGATCGTCGACTGGACTGTCGTAACTCACTTCTGGCAGGTCATGGGCACCGCTCGATGCTTCCGGAAGCTGTGACGTTTGCAGTGCGTCATCGCCGGACGGCTGCGTTGCCATGGTTACCGTTTGCGCTTCTTCTGAAACTTCCATCTCTCCATCATCTTCTGACTGCGTTGTCTGCTCACCGCTGGTCAAGTCATCTACCTGGGCTGTGGTCATCGATTGTCCATCTTCCAAATGACCTTCGCTGTAATTGCCGGACGTCGTGACATTGAGGTCGACAGATGGCGAAAGAGATGCTTCCGTCGTCAGAGGGGCGCCGGACACCAGGTGGCGTGTCAACATGACGAAGAGTACGTAACAAAGTGTCCAATCCTGCGAATAATCAGTCAAGAAATGGACTATAATAGTCAGTCAACGGCAAAAAAAATCATAATTGCGTTCGCTTCATCAAACGATCCACGATTTATGCCATCGAATCATGTTCACGCTAAGCCTTAGAAGTTTGAATGATCTTTCACCTCCTTCATAGGTTAACAATTCTCCTAATTTTTATTTCTGATCTTCTATCTCATTTTTATATCTCTTGTCATTATCATTAACCTCTTAGGGCCTACTTTTTATCCGTTTCGTTTTCTTATTATCTTTTATCTTTTTCGTGTCACAAATATCAGTGCAGGCTTTGGTAAATATGGAAGTTTAGGATAAGGTGCAGCAGGACTCCCGACCTCAAGGAAATGAGAAACCTAACAGAAGAATGGGCCTAAATATTTATGTAAATATTCTTTCAGCCTGCATCATTATGTTCCGAATTTATTATTATTATCAATAGTATTAGTAGAAGCAGTAGTAGTAGTATATAGTAGCAGCAGCAGCAGCAGCAGCAGCAGTAGTAGTAGTAGTAGCAGCAGTAGTAGTAGTAGTAGTAGTAGTAGTGGTAGTAGTAGTAGTAGTAGTAGTAGTAGTAGTAGTAGTAGTAGTAGTAGTAGTAGTAGTAGTAGTAGTAGTAGTAGTAGTAGTAGTAGTAGTAGTAGTAGTAGTAGTAGTAGTAGTAGCAGTAATAGCAGCAGTAACTTCTATCGTTACGATGTCTAATGTACAAGTCATCAACCCATGGTGCACCAAAATCAATCTAATTTTACTTGCCTTATCATGACTTTGGTTATATTCAACCATTCTTACTAAACGTTTGCTGTTATTAATTTTCAGTGAACGACTTAATTCGATATAATGCTAGATCACCAGAAAGCTATCGCAGCCTAAATACTTTGTTGCTCTGAGTCTTAGGCGAAGATGAAGAGAAGCCTATAATTATAGTCAGCTTCTGTTTGAAACGCCTGGGAAATTTATCGATTCTACCTATTCAAGGTAACCCTGTTCACGACGAATGTTTTAAAGACACACATTCACGTGAAACCTTCTCCTTGTCTACACGTGTGGTTTTATCGCTCTATGAACAAAACTGATGTTTGTCATTAGCGGTTGGGACGAAGGCATTGCTTTGCACATACGGTGAAATTTCACCGATGGGAAAAAATCTGACTGGAATCTAAAATTCGTCCGCCGAACCTAGCATGTTTAACCATGTGACCCATCGAGCAGCGCCTGAGAAATAGGTGACACACACACACACACACACACGCATCCATGTGACAATTGTGACATGTGCGTCGATATTCATCATACCACAAAAGTAACAAAGTTCCGCCTAGAATAAATTTTATGCTGCTCATAATAACCCACTGACTGTCCGCGTATACTAAATAACGCCCAGATACAGGATGCGTCAGGGCGACGAGAGGCTGGCCTGACCGAAGGGGTTGCCCCAATTTGACTAGTTATCTGATATAATCTAGACACTATAATCGTTCACTGCTTCACAAGTCCTCTCAGCTTTGAAATGACCTTCACCTCTCAGTGATTGATGCCACGTGCATATGAGATCGGCCACATAAATTATTTTTTTTATTGTAAAAATAAACTTTTACTTTCAATTGACTTAATGGACTTTTAAATGCAGAATCTAAATAGACCTAATTTTAAATCAATAGCCTACAGAAAAAGTAAGCTGTCATTAGATGTTGTTGCTTAAAAACAGTCAAAAAATCGCGAAAATCGACTAGGCCTACTGTGGTTAGGAGATTATAGACTAGACCTAAATAGAATGATTGCAGATGGTTTCCGTGTAAAGGACTCGTGTTGCAACAAAACCAGAAACAATTCAGATGGCAAAACATAATTTTGTAAGCTGCTGTTATCGCACAAAATTTTAAAAACGTTTCTAAAACACCGACAGATGTAAGTAATGGTTGTTTTCTTAAATTCTTCCACATACCTTCATCTTAAGTGAAATCTGTTTGCACGAAGCCATTTCGGAGTTCGTTTTCCAACGAATATTCACTAAAACTTTAAAGTTAATAATCTAATATGCGAATAACAACTCTCTATTGTTGTGAAGATCTTTTGCTGAACTCAGTCGTTTTCTTACGATCACTGTTGGGCTATCAAACACTTTGAACTATGCCGTTTGAAACAGCAACACATGCTTTATAGCCTCAAATTGATACCGAGGTAATTTTTCAACCCATTCCCTTTGATTGCTATTAAAGACCGTAATCTAGGTCCCTTTACGAAACATTTAAACTGCATTTTACTACCTCAGCTAAGTTAAGCAGACGTGGATTTCAGAACGAAAACCCAAATAGATCTATTAACTGGGAAGTACGCTCCGCCTACGCAGGCAGGCACCAGCGATTATGATAGGCCTATTATTACTAGCCTTGTACGATACAGCGGCATATACACTGTGTCCCGATGAAAAGTAGACCCCAAGAAAAAGTGTCATAACTCGGTCAAAACGTTTAGCATTTGCCTGAATTTAAAAAAAAACAACAACATTAGCCATATTACCGCCAAATCGCAATGCAGTTTGGAAATGTTGGTGAGTTTGTCAAGTTTATCAACGTTTGAGATGCAGTATTGAAAAGGTGAAATTTCCTACAAATTTTTGACAAACGTTTAGGGGTCTACTTTTCATCGGGGATGATCGGGCGGTTACTTCACATTCAACAAGACAGTGCCCCTGCACACCGAACACGTGAAGCCATTGCTCTGCTGTCCATATCCCCGCAGCAGTGGCCGCCCAACAGCTCAGATCTCAATCCAGTTGACTATCAAATCTGGAGTGTACTGGAGGAGCGCGTTTATCGTTCCCGCATTCGTGACGTTGATCACCTGAGGGCGCGTCTGATTGAGGAGTGGCAGCTGTTTGACCATGTGTTCATCGACCGGGCCATCAAACAGTGGCGTCCACGTCTACGGTTGTGTGTCCATGAACCAGGAGGACATTTTGAACACCAGCTGTAGGTGAACTTCACTTCCTTATGGCTCTTGTATGTTGGAAATTTCCCATTTTCAGCATTGCATCTCAAACGTTCATAAACTTGACAAACTCACTAACATTTCCAAACGGCGTTACGATTTGGTGGTAATTTGGCTACTGTTGTTACTTTTAAAATTTCAGGCAAATGCTACAAGTTTTGACTGAGTTATGACACTTTTTCTTAGGGTCTACTTTTCATCGGGACACAGTGTATGTAGGCCTATCAGCAAACAGTGTCGTAACGATATCAGTAGGGCTATAGGAGTATGAGTAACAGTTTGGAAACACAATGCCAAATGCACAGAGATGAGGTCAACCATAGGGTAGTTAGACTACACGATGTCAGAAACTCCAACTCTCATCACTTCCTTCCCCCATGCATGTAGCTACTCCGAGGGGCGGTTTGCGGTTCCGAGAATGGTACTATGGATTAAATGGCACATCCAGGATTTATCAGCCGAATTAGCAAGATTTGCAACTGAAAACTAATTGATTGATATAATAATTAAGTAAATATTAGGCTGATTCTATTTTTTTTATGAAAGTATCGATTATCGACAGTGTTGGAATCGTTGTGAGAATGTTGTAGGCGATAATTCGAACGACATTCAACTGAAAACGTTTCCATGAATTTCCTATTTGATCGATTCGTGTTCGGCTCCAATACGTGAGAGGTTCTGTTGGTGCGCTAAATAAATTTCTACAGAACATTAAATAATACAGTTTGTCTTAGTCTACTTTTTTGTGGGACACGGTGGCCGACTGGTTAACGCGGTTGCCCTGAAACTTGGAGAGGACGGATAAGAACCTCGTCTGAGACGATTACCGTAGAGTGACCTTGAGCAAGTCCAACTCTCACAATTGCTCAGCGCCATCGATTGATGCTTGGTCATTAGATAGTGGCGCTTAATAAACGCGTAATAACAGTAGTTTTACTACTTGTAGTACTTCTACTATTACTACTACTGCTGCTACTGCTGCTGCTGCTACTACTACTACTACTACTACTACTATACTACTACTACTACTACTACTACTACTACTACTACCACAACTACTCCTGCTGCTGCTGCCACTACTACTACTACTAAGAAAAAAATATAATAATAATAATAATAATAATAATAATAATAATAATAATAATAATAATAATAATAATAATAATAATAATAATAACAATTCCACACTTGTCTACGACGCGGACATTTGAAACGATTGATGAGAAGAACATTATCTTAACAGTTGTTTAAGATATAAGACTTAATCGCAGCATGGATGCGCTGCGGAAAATATGCGCTCATCTGTGTTTGTATTTGTGCATGCATACATAATCGTGTGCATGCCTGCATAGATGTTTAATCGCATAATGCATGATTGTGATGACATATATGCATTCATTCATTGTATTGTATTGTATTTCAAAACTCATAAAGTACCTCTACCCATGCAGTGCCGACCAATCAGAGGCGCTCGTGTGCGAAAGTTCTCGGGAATAAAGGCAAGTTTTAAGACAACGAAAAGCTGTGGCAGGACCACCAGACCGAAGGAGGATGCTGATTCCACAATGAAGGGCCAATACTAACATAGGAACAAGACTGGGCCATGGCCGTTCTCACTCGAGTAACAAATAGGTCAAGTCGATCAGAGGTAGAGGAACGAAGAGGGTGAAGGGTGCCAGCTGTGGCGGGAATGCGTATTGAGTCGCAGAGGTATTTAGGAACCAAGACCCGGTAAGATCGGCAAATAGGGATAAGTACCTTTAGTTGGATGCGAGCAGTAAGAGGAAACCAATGCGGATGTTCAAAGATGAATATGGAAATAATATTGGAGAAGCGTGGGAAACGGGCGATTAGTCTGGGTTTAGATCATGCACACATATACAGGACATACATATATGCAAGCATACATACATACATACATACATACATACATACATACATACATACATACATACATACATACATACATACATTATATACATACATACTTACATGCATAGTTGCATACATAATTATATACATGCATACATACAAATATACATACACACACAGAATTACACGCACGTTGAGAATCGGAGAATCAAGAGGCAAAACTGTTTTTCTTGAATTGGATCTCATAGTCGCATTTAACCTATGGCCTGAGAGGCAACTATGGGAATGAAGTGTAATCGACTTCTACTGCTCCTACTGGCGCTGCTGCTGCCACTACTACTACTCGGCCTCGGCATATTAGGTTGGATGGCCAGTCCTCTCCCTAGCCGTATCATCTTCCCACTGACAACGCATGGTCAGTGTACTCATTATAGCTGAGTTGACTTGGGGCGTATGTGAAGCAGAAATCTCGAAACAATAATTCTACCCTGGTGGGGATTTAAACCCCGACCCCTCGGTTGACAACACAGCACGCTACCCAATAACCCACTACACTATCGCGCAGTGGTGCTTTTAAATAGTGTACAAATGGACGAAGCCGTTTTATGCCACAGAACCTTAGCAATTGTACTTTGAAGAACAGATCCATTTGACCGTCGCTTTGAGAAAAACTGTTTCTTTAACTGACTTCCTCTTTGACTGCTTTGCCAGTCGTACGACGGACAGGCTCTGAACAGACAGACAGGATCTGAACAGACAGGCTCTGAACAGACAGACAGGCTCTGAACAGACGGACAGGATCTGAACAGACAGACAGGCTCTGAACAGACGGACAGGATCTGAACAGACAGACAGGCTCTGAACAGACGGACAGGATCTGAACAGACAGACAGGCTCTGAACAGACGGACAGGATCTGAACAGATGGACAGGATCTGAACAGATGGACAGGCTCTGATCAGACAGACAGGATCTGAACAGACGGACAGGATCTGAACAGACGGACAGGCTCTGAACAGACGGATAGGCTCTGACCAGACGGACAGCCTCTGAACAGATGGACAGGCTCTGATCAGACAGACAGGATCTGAACAGACGAACAGGCTCTGATCAGACAGACAGGATCTGAACAGACGGACAGGCTCTGAACAGATGGACAGGCTCTGATCAGACAGACAGGATCTGAACAGACGGACAGGCTCTGAACAGACAGACAGGATCTGATCAGACAGACAGGATCTGAACAGACGGACAGGCTCTGATCAGACAGACAGGATCTGAACAGATGGACAGGCTCTGATCAGACGGACAGGATCTGAACAGACGGACAGGATCTGAACAGACGGACAGGCTCTGAACAGACGGATAGGCTCTGAACAGACGGACAGGCTCTGAACAGATGGACAGGCTCTGATCAGACACACAGGATCTGAACAGATGGACAGGCTCTGATCAGACAGACAGGATCTGAACAGACGGACAGGCTCTGAACAGACAGACAGGCTCTGAACAGACGGATAGGCTCTGAACAGACGGACAGGCTCTGAACAGATGGACAGGCTCTGATCAGACAGACAGGATCTGAACAGATGGACAGGCTCTGATCAGACAGACAGGATCTGAACAGACGGACAGGCTCTGAACAGACAGACAGGCTGTGAACAGACGGACAGACTCTAAACAGACGGACGGTCCATCGACTGAGGCACAAGGAGCGAGCGCCTATCATCTTCGCCAGGCGGCAGAGTTTATGGCCAAATGCAAATTGGCTCACTTACTAACTTAATATTTTAGTCATCTATATTAGTGCGTTTTGTTAAAATCACTTAACCCTTACATTGTGCAAACACTGCGTACAAGCATGAATATTTTTGTATGAGTTACTTATGCTATGAGTATTCGAACTAGATACCGTCACATTTTTAATTGTATTCGAGAAAGTAGAAATTTAATCTTATTTTGGCACAGCTTATTGTATTGTATTGTATTGTATATGGGCATTTATAAAGCGCCTCTCGCGGTATATACCATTCAGAGGCGCTCCCAGTGCGCGAGACCCCGAGAGAAAAAGCAGGATTTAAGGTGAGAAAAGGAAGAAGCAACGCTACCAGAGAGAATGGTGGTGCGGACAGAAGGGTTATTATGTTAACTTGGGCTATATTTTGGGCTGATTCATGAAAATGAAAGTGTTTTGTGCTACTTTTGGACACTTCCGGCTAGTATTTCTTGAAGTTCACAATTTTCAAAACTTTGATATTTCTTTTAATTGATTGTTTGAAAGAAATTTAGGTGGTTTTTGGTAAGACTTTATTATACTGATCTAAACTGTATATTGCTCTATTAATGTCAATGAATCCTGAAGCAGGCACAAATTCCGTGGATTGGACCCGCTGTATTTTCTGTCCGAAAGTGACACGGGAAAACACGCGTTGCCCAGGTTTGTCAAAGAACAATTATTCTGGCTTAGGCTACAGAACTCTCTCTGACAATGTAAGCGGGTTTCAAGAGCTAGGATCATTTCCAGATGGCATTAATGTTAATTCATGGTATGAAGAGGATGGTATCGAAAGTACCTGCAAAAGAAACAATGCATGCTGGCATCTTACATGCAGGCAACAGCTGCACTCGACCACACTTGAACGGATGCGTAAGCGACTTCATGCACAAGGTCCAGAAGAAAATGACCAGGAACTGCCCAATCACAGTTCGGACGAATATGAAGCCCCTGTGCGTTTGCCGCGCATGACACGTTCAACCTCAGGTTTTGTAGAGACCGCATTTAGTTCGGTTTGGTTTTTTTGTGAGGTAGAAGGGAAAGACAATCGGCGTACAGTTTTGACCGAACCGGTTACTGACAGAGTACGCCGTTGTGCTCAAATAATACAGGACCCTCATTTACTGGCTAAACTTGCACAAGGAGATTTAATTGCAATTGAAGCCCAGTACCATCCAGAATGTCTAACACAAAATTTTGGGGCTTTTCCATCCAACACATCTTACAACACATGGTTAAACTTAAAAAGTTCATTTAATCACTGTCCATGAGTTGTCTAAGATATCTTGGATATTCCGTGACCACACTCTACTGACAATTACATGGCAAAGTTTGACTTGGTTGCATATTCACATCTGCTGGATATAGGCTGTCAAAGTTGACCAAATCTGACACAAAATTTTGGGGCTTTTCCATCCAAAACATCTTACAACACATGGTTACACTTTCTGCCAATTCAGAGATGGTCGGGTGGGAACCTTCCTCAGAATTGGTTGAGTTGAGCTGGAATGACCCTACTGGGGACAACATATTTTGGAAACGCTCTGGCTCACTGCGTTTGTCTGCGATGTGGGGTGGTTTGAATGTAATCGGATGCCATGTGGTACCTTCACCCAATGCATCTCAAGAATTCTGCAACCAGAAATGTAGCTTCTTTGCATATCTGATGAAGGGTAAAATTTTGATGGTGTTGTGCAAGTCCTAAATATTAATGTTTTCTCATACAACTTTTGTGTGATGTTTCTGGAGGAATGGGACCTAGCAGAACAGTAATTTAAAACTTTTATTTTTAAGGTCCACCCTACTACTAATGCATGTGTGTATATTTTGTATATCCTGGAAACGAGGTCAACATGCGCATCGTCTTGGGATGGAGGGAATGTGGCAGCCTGTGCAAGCTCTCTTACTCCGAATCGTCATGGCATCATCAAGCTAACGGTGAGAGGCCCCTACTGAGGACCAATGCCAGACAATGCACTCTACGACCCCGATAATTCGTCACAGCTCCATGAGACCACGACCAGTGACCATCATTAAGGATCGACGAAAAGTGAATCAAGTCGCCGTGCACTCAGTAAGCCGGTTGAATGGTCCTCCATTATCGAGAACAGAATGACGAAGCTGATGACGACGGCTGCACCACCTTCCCATGCAGAAGGTCTTGACGTCGACGCCTTGCTATCGTATTCTGAGCCCTGAACACCTGGTCAAGCAGACGCCTAGAACTTTTACTTTTCTCTTTGCATTTAATGACCGAGAGCCGGGCATACTTTGTGTTAACATAACTCTGTGTAGCTTTAGTCATTAAAAAACTTTAGAACATCTTCCTGGTTCAAGTGAAAAGTACATCTTGGGCCTACCTCACCACCAGTGAGAAGAGTGGGATGTGATGGTGTTGTGCAATGAAAGAACTGTATTTAATTACCTTTGGCTTGTTCATTCAGAATTTTGCTTCAGAAGAGTCAAAAGTCTACAACAAGTCAACCTGTGCGAATGCCGAAAGTCAAGCAAATGTTGACGACATAAACTGACATGGAAATTGCTGAACAAGAGAATATGAAAAATTGAAGAAACACTGCAGTTAAAACTTGACTGCAGACGCTCATTGTGGCTGAAACTGCTACCTCGATTGACGGAATATGTGCTAGTCTTACCTGCAGTATAACTTATATTAAAACTATACTTTCAGTAATTTGAAACTATTCGTGCCAGAGTTACACTGGAACTGTATATATTTTGTTCTACTGAATGCTGCAGTATTAAGTTGTTTAGGCTGTAGTATTAAGTTGTTTAGACTGAATAACACTTTACTAGTCTTTATGCAATTTTAAACTAGTTGTGCCTAATTAAGCGAAACTGTTGTCATTTTCTTGAACTGAATTGTTTGAAATAAAAAGGTGGATTGGGACCGGTGTAGGGGAGGAGGAGCGGGTGAAAAAATATTTAAAATAGTTTTATTGTTCAAACTTTGGTTAATGTATGTATTTGGAATTTTTTGGAAAGTTATCTGGAAAGTCAGGGATTTTTAAAACAATAAATGAGGGACAACCCTGCTGTCTGTCAGTAAATCATTGTATATAAATTTACATATGTTTTAAAACAAAAAACTATAGAAAATTTGGGAACTCGCATGTGCAAAACAAACCACATATCAGTGGAAAGGTTTGTTCAAGCTCTAAAACGCTAAGTCAAAAGCATTGTTCTATATTTTGTCCCACATATGCATACCTGAGGCCGAAGATGGGAGCAGTTTATGGGACGGACCAACTTTGAAGATTCTTATCACCATGAAGACAGGAGTAATAAGGTTCTGCTCTGTTACATACAGAGTGAACTATATGCAGAGAACAGAAATGTAAAATATTTGCAATAGCTTTTGTTGTCTTCACTTCTGCAATGCCATGAATATTGCAGATTGAAACGTGCAACTGCGTTTTTGACCACTTTTACACCAATATTAGTGGTAAGCTATTTGTCTCAATTCAGAACGATTTACAGAATCAGAAAGTACACAAAAAGTTGTACAAAATTACCAAATTTTACAAGCCTGTGTCCATCCACTCCTGAGATACAGTCCTCTTAACATGTTGCCAAGTTCAAATATGTTGCGAGTGCTTCAAACCCCCCTCTATTACCGTGAGCCATACAATGCAGATACATGGTGATAGGCTTATGAAAATTTCAATATGATGTGTAAACATATCAAACTACAAAATAGCAAAATTACAACCAAATCTGAACTAGGTCACCTACAGGCCCTCTGTTATTTCCAATGGACTGACCCCTATGTATAGTGGTTAATGTAAAAAAATTTCGAAAATTTTTTTTTCACTTCACAGAATGTGACGGTATCCTATCATTATCTGCACTCCGAGCTGATTCCAAATATGTAAAGTTTTTGCTTGTACGCGGAAAATGCACAATGTTACACTAACAAAACGGACTATATCAACCACATGGAATGAGAAATCGAGAATACATCAGACAGAAACACACACAGACAGACACACAGACAGACACATAGACAGACAGACAAGACAGACAGAGAAACAGAGAGACAGAGAGAGACAGAGAGAAACAAAGAGAAACACACAAAGACACAGAAAGACACAGACAGACATACTGACAGACAGACACACAGGCGGACACACAGACATACATCTGACTCGCTCAGTCTCTCTTTCACTCAGCCCCTCGCTGACTTACTTTCACACTTCAGTCTTTTAAAGTTGAGGATCGGCATATGGAGAAAGAGAGACAGACAGACAGAAAGACAGACAGACAGGCAGACAGACAGACAGACAGACAAGACAGACAGAGAAACAGAGAGACAAAGAGAGACAGAGAGAGAGAGACAGAGAGACAAAGAGAGACATAGAAAGACATAGTACCCGGAGTCAGTCGCTAAGGAGTTACCGACTGACTTGATGAGTTAGCGACTGACTTAGCGACTCAGTCGACTAAGTCGCATGCTTATCGACTGACTAAGTCGCTTAGACTTATCGACTGACTTAGCGACTTGCTATCGACTTCTCAGGTTATCAGGTATGTCTATTGTACATACCTGATTAATTACCCAACAATATAATGCATTCTACCGCAAACTGTACTGACCGTACCATCATTTCCGTGGGCATTAGAACCCATGGAACCAATATGGGCTCTATACGGATCCAGTATGGGAATAAGGGCTCCGCTCTATGTGGGCATGTTCACAGGGGACAGACCAATTACTGTAAAAATTAATGTTAATGTGAACTCGTGAAATTGAGCGCTTGATAAATCGCATGAACCGAAGAGAATTTTATAGCGGTACCCGATTTTACTACCAACCAGTTGACCGAAACTGCTGATGCGTGCCTCTTTCAGGCAGTTGCAGAGAACGAGATTCATGAACTCCGGCTCTTATTGCGTGCGAGAATTGTAGAATAAAATCGAGGGGGGGTTAGACTTTGATCCATGTGAAGTTGAATATTTTATTCGTATTTTGCAAACGTATGTCACCGAAATTTGAAAGCAGCAGATTTCAACGCCAGCAGTTTTGAGAGTCAAACTCGAAGCAAAATAAATTCCTTTGTTGAGAAAATTAAAAAATGCATAGGCCTACATGATAAAACATGGAAATTTCTTCACTTTGTCAGAGATTCAGAATCAAATAAAGCTAAATCATACAACTGAGGGGTTGGAAACGACCCCTCTGGGTTGTTCAAAGAAGACTTAACTGTAGGGGTCCTCAGAAAGACTAGAGGGTTGAACCCCCAAAACCCCGGCAATTCTCACCCTGCTTATTCCTTCCTCTTCGTAATTATCAACACCATCTTCGTAATAGAATGCATAAACTCACTTTACCAAAAAAGACAACAACAACTATATCCCCCGTATTCTCTATAAAAGAACTCTTACTAATGGAGCTAACTCTCTTATAATGTACCAAGTTGCCGCACCTCAGCTTCTTTTCCTCAACAAAAGAATATTGTACCGGTATTGAATTGGTTTATTTTGTAAGTGTTGTCCTTGTCCTGCTGCTGATGTCATCGTCAAACCGAAACTTGGAAACCGTGATTAAAACAAAAGTAAAAATATTAAGTGAACGAAGTCGCTAGCAGTCGATAGCTTAGCGACTGGTTTCGACTTGAGGGCTTAGCGGCGACGGCGGATGGCGGCGGCGCCGGGGACTAGAAAGACACAGACAGACAGAGACCGCAATTCCGCACAAGCCAATCATGCTACCCACCGTGCCTTCTCATGCGTTGGATCGTCCTTCTGGAACAATCTCTCAATTGCGTTGACTATTGCAACTGACATTGTGCATTCATTTTCAAATTCTTTTAAAATGCATTTATTGGATAGTCATATCTGCAGCGCTTTTCGAAGTATTAATAGCGATGTATTAGTTGCCTTGAAATATGTATATATATATGTATGTATATATATATATATGATGCATACATGTACAATTGTACATGCATACATACATACTTGCTTACTTCCATGCACAGCATGCTAATGCCCCGTTGTAAGAAATAAAAACTCCGAGTTGATTTCAATATCTATAATATAGATATAATTTAAATAGATGTAAAATGCCACACACATTGTAAATAAATAAGGTATCTCTCGCGTAGAATTTCTTTAGCTGATTATTTCAATATAGAGTCATCACACACATAAATATAGCCTATATACATATATCATAAAATTTCAAAACGTAGATTACATGCGCAAAGTTACATCTTAACGTCAAAGAAAATATGTCTCTTGAGGTACAAACAAAACACATACTGTTCGCAGGTCTACGCACGAAATCTTTTTCCAAGATCGACATAAATAAGAATGAAAAATGATTAAGAAACGAACAACTGAGACTAAAGTATAACTTCATCACAATGCGAATGGCAAACACGGAATGCCAAGATGGAATGTCGACAACTAGTACAACAAAACACATACTAGGCTTTAACCTACACAAGGAATGATTGTTTGCAATATAATTACAGTGTTTCTTTTAAACAAAATAAATATTCAAAAATACTTTAATAAATAAATAAATATTAAACGCGATTTAACTCTAATACAGATTCAATCCAACGATTCTGCGGCAAACGATCCAACAATTATATGAGGCTGAGCCTCCTCCCAGTCTCAGCAGCCGCTTGCTGAGGCTGGGAGAGGCTCGCCATCCACCGGTGGCCTGCGTAAAGTGCCAGGGCTTCTGTAGTTGAGCGCTAGCACTCGATATCAGTGACTGGAAATGTTCCTGACGAATGCGTTGGCGGTGGACGCAGCGTCTTTTCTGGTAGATTTCTTAGTTTCCGTAGTCATTTTCGCCCTCAGTTCGGTCCCGAGCCCGAGCTGAATCCGGTGAAGTTGTCGAGATATCTCTCTGCGGAGCGGCGCTGTTGGCCAGGACACAGGCGACCGGAAGGCTCTCCTGGCAGTCGGTCCATCGCCCGGTGGAGTCCATCTTCTTCACGGCTACGTAGAAGTACACAGGTGTACATATGCGGGGCTCGGTTTCCGTCTGTAGCTGGTTCGATGTCTGGCACTCGGCCTTCATCAGCAACTCAGGGACTCGCCTTGGGTTGACGTCGTACACGTAGTTCCACTTGCAGACTGAGTCTCTCGTGGCAAGGTTCTGCAGCTGAGTGTCTCCTGCGATCGCCTCAACCAGCTTGGCCGAGATGCACCGATCGTCGACTGGACTGTCGTAACTCACTTCTGGCAGCTCATTGGCACCGCTCGATGCTTCCGGAAGCTGTGACGTTTGCAGTGCGTCATCGCCGGAGGACTGCGTTGCCATGGTTACCGTTTGCGCTTCTTCTGAGACTTCCATCTCTCCATCATCTTCTGACTGCGTTGTCTGCTCATCGCTGGCCAAGTCATCACCCGGAGCCGTGGTTATCGACTGCCCATCTTCCAAATGACCTTCGCTGTAATTGCCGGACGTCGTGACATTGAGGTCGACAGATGGCGAAAGAGATGCTTCCGTCGTCAGAGGGGCGCCGGACACCAGGTGGCGTGTCAATGCGACAAAGAGCACGAGACAAAGTGTCCAATCCTGCGAAGAATCAGTCAAGAAATGGACTATGGTCAATCAATATCAACGAAAATCATAGTTTTCTCTTTCTTCTTCATAGGTCAATTATTTTCGTATCTTTTGTCTCGGATCTCTCATCTCTCAATTTTATATTTCTTGTCATTAATCTCATCTTTTATGCGGTTCGCTTTCTTATTCTTTTTTTACCCTTTTCGTGTCTCAAATATGAAATATGTAAATATGAAATTTTAGAAAAAGGTTATCATTAGGGCTCCCGACCCCAAGAAAATGAGAAAACCTAAACCCTAACAGAAGAATGGGCTTAAATATTTATGTAAATAGTCTATCCTTCATCATTATGCTCCGAATTTATTATCATAATTATTATTATTATTATTATTACTATTATTATTATTATTATTATTATTATTATTATTATTATTATTATTATCATTATTATTATTATTACTATTATTATTATTATTATTATTATTATTATTATTATTATTATTATTATTATTATTATTATTTATTTATTATTTTTATATTATTATTAGTATTATTATTATTATTATTTTTAGTACTATTGTTATTGTTATTATTATTATTATTATTATCAGTAGTAGTAGTAGCAGCAGCAGCAGCGGTGGTAGTCGTAGTAGTAGTAACTTCTATCGTTACGATGTCTAATGTACATGGCATCAACCGATAGAGTACCAAAATCAATCCAATTTTACTTTCCTTATCCTGAATTTGGTTATGTTGGACCATTATTGCTAAACGTTTGCTGTTATTAATTTCAGTGAAGGGCTTAATTTGATTTAATTCTAGACCAGCTGAACGCTATCGCAGACTAAATACTTCGTAGCTCTGATTCTTAGGCGAAGATGAAGAGAAGCCTATAGTCAGCTTCTGTTTGAAACGCTTGGAAAATTTATCGGTTCTTCCTTTTCAAGGTAACCCTGTTCACGATGAATATTTTCTAGACACACATTCGCGTCAGACCTTCGCCGCGTCGTGGTTTTATCACGTGGTTTTATCACGTGGTTTTATCGCTCTTTTCACAAACCCTGATGTTTATCATCTGCGGTTGGGATGAAAGCATCGCTTTGGACATACAGTGAAATTTGACTGATGGGCAAAAATTTGACTGGAATCCGCCGAACCTAGCACCTATAACCACTCACCCAGGTGACCCATCCACCAGCGCCTGCGAACTTGCAAACACACAGCCTTGTAACATGTGCGTCGATATTCATCATAGCCTACCACAAAAGTCCAGCCTAGAATAAAACTTTCTGCTCTCATCGTCTCATAATAAGCAATTGACTGTCCGCGTCTGGTAAATTACGCCCAGATATAGGATGCCTCAGAGCCTGAGCAGCCGGCTTGACTGCAGAGTAACCCAATTAGACTAATTAGCTAATGCAATCTATGTATTCTACCCGTTCACTGCCTCAGCTTTGAAATGACCTTCACCTTTCAGTGATTCATCGCGGATTGATGCCATGTGCATTTGACACCGGCTACCATGAATTATTTTTAATAGACTTTTATCTTCAGTTGACTTAATGGACTTTCTAATGCAAAATCTGGAAAGACCTAATTTTCGATTTATTAATTTAACTTACAGAAGTTAGTCTAAAAATAAGTTTTTATCAGATGTGGTTGATCAAAAACAGTCAGAAAATCAGGAAAATCGACTAGGCCTAGGACCTGTTGTCAGGACATTATAGACTAGGCTTAAATAGAGTGACTGCAGATGGTTTCCGTGTAAAGGTCTTATGTTGCAACAAAATCAGAAACAATTAACAGGGCTAAGTAAATTAGTTAGGCTGTTTATATCGCACAAAATTTAAAAACCGTTTCTAAAACAGAGAGAAGATTATGTCAAGGATGTTTTTTTAATTCTGCCACATACCTTCATCTTAAGTGAAATCTGTTTATATGAAGCCATTTCGGAGTTCGTTTTCGATCGAATATTCACTCAAACTTTAAAGTTAATAATCTAATAATGACTCTGTATTGTTGTGAAGATCTTTAGCTGAATTCAGTCGTTTTCTTGCGATCACTGTAAGACTACCAAACGCTTTGAACTGTGCCGATTGGAACAGTAAAAAACAAGCTTTATAGCCTCAAAATGATACCGAGGTAATTTTCAACCCATTTCCTCTGATTGCTATTAGAAAAACCGTCATCTAGGTCCCTTGACGATTTCAGAACGAAAACCCAACTAGACCTGTTAACTGGGAAGTACGCTCCGCCTACGCAGGCAGGCAAATATTATTGCTAGCCTTGCACGATACAGCAGCAGGCCCTATCAGTAAAAAGTGTCGTATCGTTGTCAGTATGCCTACAGGCGTATGAGTAAGAGTTTGGAAACTCGATGCCAACTGCACAGAGATGAGTTGAGGTTAGACTACACGATGTGAGAAACTCCAGCACTCATCACTTCCTTCATCCATGCATGAAGCTGCTGCTGCTCCGAGTGGAGTTTGACGGTTCCGAGAGTGGTACATTGGATTAAGTGTCACATCCAAGATTAATCAACCTAATTAACCAGATTTGCAACTGATTACTAATTAATTGATATAATTATTCGGTAAACAATAAGCTGATGCTATTTTTTTATGAAAGAATCGACTATCGACAGCGTTGGAATCGTTGTGAGAATGTTGTAAGCGATAAATCGAACGACATTCAACAGGAAAACGTTTCCATGAATTTCCTAATTGATCGATTCGTGTTCGGCTCCAACACGTGAGAGTTTCAGTTGGTGCGCTAAATAAATTTCTACAGAACATTACATCATACAGTGTGAACTGAGTCTAGTTTTTTGTGGGACACGGTGGCCGATTGGTTAACGCGGTTGCCCTGAAACGTGGATAAGAACTTCGTCTGAGACTTTTATCGCAGAGTGACCTTCACTCACAATTGCTCAGCGCCATCGATTGATGCTTCGTCATTAGATAGTGGCGCTTAATAAGCGCGTAAAAATAATAGTTTTACTACTTCTAGTAGTACTACTACATGTACTACTATTACTACTACTGCTTCTGCTACTGCTACTGCTACTGCTTCTGCTACTGCTACTGCTACTGTTACTGCTGCTGCTGCTGCTGCTGCTGCTGCTGCTGCTGCTGCTGCTGCTGCTGCTGCTGCTGCTGCTGCTGCTACTACTACTACTACTACTACTACTACTACTACTACTACTACTACTACTACTACTACTACTACCAAGGTGCGACCGTACGTACTGTACGTACGTTATTTTTTTTCCATAACGTACGTACAGTACGAGTACGTTATTATGCCGTACATTACCGTACGTTCACATCAATTCATGACGAAAATAAATACATAACATTATGCCCAACAAAAGTCAATAATAGTTGGTGATTGACGGTCGTAACCAATTTTAACCATTACATCAGTCATCTGTGGCTGTTCAATGATCTCTACTTTCAAACTTTTAAAATCCAAATTGGTAATATTCTGTCTAATGTGAAGAATATTAAGATTTTACGGCACACTTTATAGGATGGTCATTTTATTGTAATACTAAATTTCCGTACCGTTCGTAAATAAATATGCCTGCGTACGGAGAGACTAATAGGCCTACTGTAGAGTTAAACTGATAATTTTGACGTACGCGTACGGTACGCGTAACGTATACGAGACCATAGTTATATTGAGGTTCTTTGTGAATGACCAGATAAATTTGTGGCATTTTTTACCGTACGCGTACGTTATTTTTTTCGATAACGTACGTACAGTACGCGTACGTTATTCCGGGAGGTAACGTACGGTCGCACTATGACTACTACTACTACTACTGCTGCTGCTGCTGCTGCTGCTGCTGCTGCTACTACAACTACTACTACTCACTGGCGTAAACTTGTCCAAAATATTGTGTGGCATGGGGTCTGGACCAGGTGCAAAAAAACAAGTTTTTTGAAGATGAAAAGTTGTTTTTGGTTGTTTTATGTTTCGTTTTTTTTCGTTTTTTTCGTTTTTATGTTTGTTTTGTTTTGGTTATTTGTTTGTAAGATTTTCGGATTTCGGACCATAAAAATCATGAAAATGACATGAACAATTGCTCTTAAGAGCCCCAACTCAGTTTTATTCAGTTGCAATTCCCAAAAATTAAAAATCATTAAATCAATGTTATTAAATTAACTTCTACAAGAATACGAAATTTATTTCTAAAAACAACCAAAAAACACAAATTTTGTGGTTTCTTTTTGTTGTGTTTTTAAACCTAAAAACCGAAAAAACCTTTTTTCACCTCTGGTCTGGACAGTCAGCGAGCCTCAGAGGCTTCTAATGCTACGTAATGCGTTTGAAATGAATGCGTTTTGTTTACATTGAAAATAAAAATAAATCTTTGTTTTCATTATGAATTTCTGATAGCATTTCAGTTCTGTGTCTCTGTTTTTCTGTTCTGAAGAAATTTGTCTATATTGAAATATTTGAATATTTGAAGAAATTCTCCTCTCGATGTTTGGGGGACTGCAATTATTCGGGGGCACGTGCCCCGGCTGCCTCCCCCAGAGTCAACGCCTATGCTACTACTACTACTACTACTACTACTACTACTACTACTACTACTACTACTAATGATAATAATAATAGTAATAATTATAATAATAATGATGATGATGATGATGATGATGATGATGATGATGATGATGATGATGATGATGATGCTGATGATGATGATGATGATGATGATGATGATGATGATGATGATGATGATGATGATGATGATGATGATGATGATGATGATGATGATGATGATGATGATGATGATGATTATGATGATTATGATGATGATTATGATGATGATGATGATGATGATGATGATGATGATGATGATGATGATGATGATGATGATGATGATGATGATGATGATGATGATGATGATGATGATGATGATGATGATGATGATGATGATGATGATGATGATGATGATGATGATGAACAAATAAGTCAAGTCGATCAGAGGAACGAAGAGGACGAAGGGAGCCAGCTGTGGCGGGAATACGTATTGAGTCACAGAGGTAGAGCCTATTTAGGAGCCAAGAATCAGTAAGATCGGCAAATAGGGATAAGTACCTTTTGTTGGATGTGGGCAGTAAGAGGAAGCCAATGCAGATGTTCAAAGATGAATATGGAAATAATATGGGAGAAGCGTGGGAAACGGGCGATTAGGCTGCGTTAAGAACATGCACAGTTTGCACACATATATAGGACATACATATTTGCGAGCATACATACATGCATAGATACATACATTCATGCATACATATATGCATGCATACATACATACATACATACACAGAAGTTTGGCATATATTCACACTAATATATACACAAATATATATATATACATGCATGTACAATGTTGTACATGCATACATATACACGTACATACATGCATAAATACATAGTACGTATACACGTACATACATGCATGGCCACTGCCAGAAGTAGGGCCAACGCCTACACCAGTATTTGAATCAGAAGGACCACCTGCAGCCAAATGAACCATAAAAATCAAGTACATATTATTGTCACACAAATAATACGCGATTCCATAAAAATTGCATTAGAGGACTTTCCATTAATTATCACCATTGTTCTTTTATGTTCTCTCAGGCAACGGTACATGATTTCAGGTCTGAAGCAACCGCCACACCGTACTATGGCAATGGCCGAAGTTAATGTGGCCAAAACCTACCAGACAATCTGAATGCATGTTACTTCGTTAGACTCACTTCCTTTGGCCTTCCGCATTCTCTATTTGAAAATGTTGCCCCATTGAGAAAGGGAGAATCAAGAGACACAACTGTTTATCTTGAACTGTTTCTCATAGTCGCATTTAGTGTCTGGTGCTCGAGGAAAAGAAGAGCAGTTCCTTAACCTATGACCTGAGAGGCAATTATGGGAGTGAAGTGTAATCGACTTCATTTTACTTAGCTTCGGCATATAAGGTTGGATGGCCAGTCCTCTCCCTAGCCGTATCATCTTCCCACTGACAGCCCATGGGATTTGAACCCCTTCCCCTCGGTTGACAACCCAGCACGCTACCCACTACATTATCGCGCAGTGGTGCTTTTAAATAGTGTACAAATAGACGAGGCCGTTTTATGCCACAGAACCTTTGCAATTGTACTTTGAAGAACAGATCCATTTGACCATCGCTTTGAAACAAATTGTTTCTTTAACTGATTTCCTCTGTGACTCCTTTGCCAATCGAAAGACGGACAGGCTCTGAACAGACAGACGGGATCTGAACAGACGGACAGGCTCTCAGCAGACGGACATGCTCTGAACAGACGGACAGGCTCTGAACAGACAGACGGAATCTGAACAGACAGACAGGCTCTGAACAGACGGACAGGCTCTGAACAGACGGACAGGCTCTCAGCAGACGGACATGCTCTGAACAGACGGACAGGCTCTGAACAGACAGACAGGATCTGAACAGACAAACAGGCTCTGAACAGACGGACAGGCTCTGAACAGACAGATAGGATCTGAACAGACAGACAGGCTCTGAACAGAGTCAACAGACAGACAGGATCTGAACAGACGGACAGGCTCTGAACAGTCAACAGACGGACATGCTCTGAACAGACGGACAGGATCTGAACAGACAGACAGGATCTGGACAGACGGACAGGCTCTGAACAGACAGACAGGATCTGAACAGACGGACAGGCTCTGAACAGACAGACAGGATCTGAACAGACAGACAGGATCTGGACAGACGGACAGGCTCTGAACAGAGTCAACAGACGGACAGGCTCTAAACAGACGGACATGCTCTGAACAGACAGACAGGATCTGAACAGACAGACAGGATCTGGACAGACGGACAGGCTCTGAACAGACAGACAGGATCTGAACAGACGGACAGGCTCTGAACAGACAGACAGGATCTGAACAGACGGACAGGCTCTGAACAGACAGACAGGATCTGAACAGACAGACAGGATCTGGACAGACGGACAGGCTCTGAACAGAGTCAACAGACGGACAGGCTCTAAACAGACGGACATGCTCTGAACAGACAGACAGGATCTGAACAGACAGACAGGATCTGGACAGACGGACAGGCTCTGAACAGACAGACAGGATCTGAACAGACGGACAGGCTCTGAACAGACAGACAGGATCTGAACAGACAGACAGGATCTGGACAGACGTACAGGCTCTGAACAGAGTCAACAGACGGACAGGCTCTAAACAGACGGACATGCTCTGAACAGACGGACAGGCTCTGAACAGACAGACAGGATCTGAACAGACAGACAGGCTCTGAACAGACGGACAGACTCTGAACAGACGGACAGGCTCTGAACAGACAGACAGGATCTGAACAGACAGACAGGCTCTGAACAGACGGATAGGCTCTGAACAGACGGACAGGCTCTCAGCAGACGGACATGCTCTGAACAGACGGACAGGCTCTGAACAGACAGACAGGATCTGAACAGACAGACAGGCTCTGAACAGACGGACAGGCTCTGAACAGAGTCAACAGACGGACATGCTCTGAACAGACGGACAGGCTCTGAACAGACAGACAGGATCTGAACAGACAGACAGGATCTGGACAGACGGACAGGCTCTGAACAGAGTCAACAGACGGACAGACTCTAAGCAGACGGACATGCTCTGAACAGACGGACAGGCTCTGAACAGACAGACAGGATCTGAACAGACAGACAGGATCTGAACAGACGGATAGGCTCTGAACAGACGGACAGACTCTGAACAGACGGATAGGCTCTGAACAGACGGACAGGCTCTGAACAGACAGACAGGATCTGAACAGACAGACATGCTCTGAACAGACGGATAGGCTCTGAACAGACGGACAGGCTCTGAACAGACAGACAGGATCTGAACAGACAGACAGGCTCTGAACAGACGGATAGGCTCTGAACAGATGGATAGGCTCTGAACAGACAGACAGGATCTGAACAGACAGACAGGATCTGAACAGACGGATAGGCTCTGAACAGACGGATAGGCTCTGAACAGACGGATAGGCTCTGAACAGACGGATAGGCTCTGAACAGACGGATAGGCTCTGAACAGACGGACGGTCGTTCAACTGAGGCACAAGGAGCGAGCGGCCATCATCTTCGCCAGGCGACAGAATTTATGGCCAAATGAAAATTGGCTCACTTACTTACTTAATATTTTAGTGATGACAACAACATCGAATGAGAAATCGAGAAATACGTCAGACAGAAAGAGACAGACACACACATGCACACCGACAGAAACACACTGACAGACAGACACAGGCACACACAGACACAGAGAGAAAGACACACAGACAGACACACAGACACAGACAAACAGACACCTAGTCACAGACACACAGACATATATATATATATATATAAGACGGACATATATACAGTATATATATGCTCGCTCACTCGTTCATTCACTCACTCACTCTCACACTTCAGTCTTGTAAAGGTGAAGACGGGCATAAGGAGAGACACAGAGACAGACAGACAGACAGACAGACAGACAGACAGACATATTGTGGGCTGGTGTATGGGTGTGGTGGTGGTGTTGATGGTGTTGATACGGTGATGGAGGTGAGTGGAGTGTGTTGAGGAGAGGCTGCGATGCAGATGTTTGTCCGGTGTAAGTCGAAAGGTGGAGATGAAAGACAGAGCAGATGAAAGCGGATTTAATAAATAATTCCATGGCAGCTGCTGCTGCTGCAGATTCTGATGGCGGATGAGGATGATGAGGATGAGTGGGATGGGTCAAACGCACATCGTTTTTCTTAGGTCATTCCTTATGTTCATTCATTTCGAAGAAGCGCTCTGTCTATTGCAGGCACACATATAGTCGATTAGGTATACACATAGGCCTCTATAGATATAGGCGGAATTTAATTAGTCCTTATATGTAATATACATATCGACTGCTTGACTGAACATGTATATATTTATGGATCGTTTGTCAGAGGATCAAGGCGCGCACCTAAGGAATGTCCCTAATTAAAGTCACCAAACCTTGAGATCAGCTCATCAGAGTTGCTTCCGGCCCGACTATGCAAGGCCACACAATGGGCTTCAACCGCTTACAAGAAAGAGCAGAAGAAATAAGAAGTGATATCGCAGATTGCATGAAAGCCTGTTCCAGAGTGAGGGGCCTAAAAATGTCAAGCTTCCATGTTGCATCGTATCGTTTCGTATCGTATCGTATCGTATCGTATATATGGGCATTTATAAAGCGCCTCTCGCGGTATAAACCATTCAGAGGCGCTCCCAGTTACGCGAGACCCCGAGAGAAAAAGCAGGATTTAAGGTTAGAAAAAGATGAAGCAACACTACCAGAGAGAATGGTGGTGCGGACGGGAGGAGGAAGTCGGTTCCAAAGCGAGGGACCTATACAGGCAAAGGACCTGGATTGAGCCATAGTAGTCCTGACACGAGGAACTAAGAGGTCAAGGCGATCAGAAGATCGGAGAGGACGCAGCGAAGCATCAGAATGAGGCCGAAGAATTGGATCACATAAGTACTGTGGAGCAAGACCTAAGTTAGTTTTGAGCACAAGAATAAGCACTTTGAATTGGATACGGGCAGAGAGAGGGAGCCAATGGAGTTGTTAACCATGAAGGTGGAGATATGAGAGAACCGAGGGAGACGGGCAATTAGTCTAGCAGCAGCATTGAGTCTTGCACTGTGGTAGGATAGAACTTTAAACAGCCAGATCATCCTGTGTTGCAGAACGAAGAGATTTGCCGTCAGGTACGAATGACGCGGAAATACATCGCTCTCTAATACTATAGACCAGGCTTGGAACCTCAAAATTACCTTGTTAGAAGCAAATCATGTAACAATATGCTAATAGGTGTTTCTAGACTAATTTGACCCTGCTGAAAACGAAAATCGCGGTTACCAAGCTGGATTTTTAGCGGTTGCATGGGAAACCAAGATGACGGCCAAACTTACGGCCCGTATCTTCATATCGTGGTTTAATTGGACATGCATAGAAGGTATAGAGGATTGGCAGAGGTCCTGGAAGACACCAAAGAGAACAAGCGATGGAATCTGGACTCTAAACCATTGTCCATCGTCATCCACACCGCTAGGAACGATCCGAGCCATCCAGCTCTAGACCAGCTGTAGAATCTCTGTTTCAGGTGCTTACCATTAGATGAATATCGCTTTGTAGTTTGTACTCATTGCACTCAAGCCATTTCTGACAAACTAGGACTATAGCATTAGGCCTAATAAGCCCCGCAACTGTACCAAAATTTAGGTCAGTTGTATTAGAGCAAATAAGGCCTGTAGTATTAAGCCGCACTGGCCTTGATAGTTAGGCTTTAGCGCATAACCTACTTCCATAAACTCAACACACAGCATGCATCTGGTATTTGATGCTAGCGTTAGTTAGGCTACGACAGGATACAGTATTTGCCATAGGCATGTTTAAAGGCTCATGGGTGTATTCTGATACTAATGCGTGGATTTTAAAGCCCTGGAATGGGTTTTAACGCCCCTGGATGGGTTTTAATACTCCTGGATGGGTTCTAGTGCCCTTGAATGGGTTTTAATTCCCTTGGATATTTTTAATGCCTATGGGTAGGTTTCCTGCTCCCTTGCATGGGTTTTAATGCCTATGGTTTGGTTTAAAGCCCTTGAATGGGTTTTTAACGCCCTTGGTTGGGTTTTAACGCCCCTGGATGGATTTAATGTCCTTGAATGCCTTTTAATGCCTATGCCTATGGGTTGGTTTTAATGCTTTCGCATTTATTTGTTTAATGACTATGGGTAGGTTTCATGCTCCCTTGCATGGGTTTTAATGCCTATGGTTTGGTTTAAAGCCCTTGAATGGGTTTTTAACGCCCTTGGTTGGGTTTTAACGCCCCTGGATGGATTTAATGTCCTTGAATGCCTTTTAATGCCTATGCCTATGGGTTGGTTTTAATGCTTTCGCATGTATTTACCCATAGGCATGTAGTTTGGATGGGTTTTAACGCCCTTGGTTATGTTTTAATGTCTATGGGTGGGTTTTAATGCCCTTGGGTGGTTTTAATGCCTATGGGTGGGTTTAATGCCCTTGTGTTTTTTAATGCCTATAGATGGTTTTTTTTAACTGGCATGAATCTGGAAGCACTAAGGGACCTGACTTCGAATAGGAAGCAATGGAGAATGTGTGTCATGGCGATCGCTAGAGCTCCAGGAGTTGACAGCACAAGGTGACAAGGTGATAGATGGGTTTAATGCCATCTTGATGCTCCTTGATGGGTTTTAATGCCCTTGAATGGGTTTTAATGCCCTTGGATGGGTTTTAAAAATGCCTTGAATTTGTTTTAATGCCCTTGGATGGTGTGAACTGAGTTTTGTGTACAGTCTTGCAGTGCGAGATGTTAGCGTATATATTTAGTGCGCTTACTTTAGTTTCACGTGTATATGTATATATGATAGATGTATAACGTATAGTTTTAGTGACACGCGCGGCCGGCCAATCTCGGCAGCGGCGCGCTATATGTATATTACTAGAGTTCGCTTAGGCGCACAGAAGACAGGTGTGTCAAGAGGCGCGAAGAATTATGCTGACTAGAGAAGTTTGAATTCGAGTGTGTTCGCTGTAGTAGTGTGGCTGACTAGTTGAGTTGTAATCGAATTGAGTTCTGTCTGTTTGTGTCTTATTAAACTGGAAAGATATTAAACTGTGTTGCTGATTAATTCAGGAAGAACTGCGCTTGCAGCGAGAGAAAGAAGAGAAAGAATTGCGCTTGCAGAGAGAGAAAGAAGAGAAAGCAGAACTTGTAAGGCAAGAGGAATTGCGCCTGCAGAGAGAGAGGAAGAGAAAGCGGAACTTGCAAGGCAAGAAGAATTGCGCTTGCAGCGAGAGAAAGAAGAGAAAGAATTGCGCTTGCAGAGAGAGAAAGGTGAACGTTAAATAGGCGTTAAGTGAGAAGAGAACAAGGATTTAATCAGAAGGATTGTCAACGGAAGGATTGGGTTGACATTATTGGTGCCATTATGTGTTACAAAAGCTGTCTTCCATTGATCAGATTGTTTTACAGGACAAGTCCAATAAGCACTTCGACAGTCCAAAATAGAAATCACATTAGACTTTCCAACTTTGTTTAAAACGTCTCTGACAATCGGCATCGGATATTTACAATCCACTGTGAATGAGTTAATGTATCTGTAGTCACAGGCAAGTCTCAAAGATCCGTCTTTCTTTTTAACAATAACCAAAGGGCTTGCCATTCTGCTCGATGATGGTTTAATAATGTTTGTTTTTAACATTTCTTTGATCTGACGTTCCACTTCTGATCGATAAATCAAAGGAATTCGGTATGCTGCAAATTCCTTTGTGCCTTGCTCTCTTGTTATACTGATTTGGGTATTGTAACTGCTTTTCTTGAGAGTAAGATTCTGCAAACAATAATGCTTTCTCCGTAGTTTCTTTGAGTTCTTTCAAATGCTTTTCTGGTTTAACTCCAACATGAGGTGGTAAGTTTATTTCTCTAGTCCAACTCTCTTTTAATATTGCCAATGGTCCTCTCGGAATTTTCCCATAGACAAGCATATATGGTGATACTCCAGTAGTTGCATTCGGCACTTCTCGTAATGCCCACACTGTGAAAGGAATTATCTTATGCCATTTCCTCGGGTTGTCTATTATCACATGATGGATCATCTTTTTAAATGTCTGATTCCATCTCTCTACTAATCCAGCAGCTTCTGGGTGTCCTGGTGTGTCGAATCTTGGACTACAGCCCATTAAATTGAGAAATTCTCTGGTCAGACTGGCTGTGAAGTTCGTTCCTTGGTCACTTGTAATCACTGACGGTACACCAACGTTCATGAACAGTTCCGTCAACGCTTCACACACAGCCTTCGCTGTCAGCGATTTCAATAAAAAGATTGTAGGCCATCTGGTGCACGAGTCCACAATGCATAAACAATACTTGTGACCTGCAGCAGATACTGGATCGATCGGGCCAACGAGGTCCATCGTCATTCTCTTGAAGGCGACCTCTTCTCTTGAGACCGGAGTGATAGGTACTCTATCCATCACCAGACTCCTTGCCTTTAGTTGACACTTCTCACAAGACTTACAAAATTTCACAATGTCTCTTCTCATCTTTGGCCATACAAAAGATAATTTTATTCGTTCTCTTGTTTTCTCTTCTCCTAGATGTCCTCCAAACACCGATTCATGCGCCAATTCCATCACTTTAATTCGTCTCTCTTTTGGTAACACTAGTTGATATATCGTCTGGTCTAATATCTGATATTTCTTATGCAATAAACCGTTGATCACACAGAATTCAGATTCTTTCTCTTGTGCTAACTTCCACCACGGCTTCAACGATTCATCCTTTCTCTGTTGCTCTTCGAACTTCTTCGAATCGGCAATCTGCACCTTTTGTTCTTCATCCATCTCTTCATCTCTATACAAGTCTCCTATCCCCACATCACATTCATTGTCTTCTTCAGTTTCATTTAATGTGCCATTCTCGCATGCAGCCATCTCTTGCTCGTTCATCTCTGCTATTACACCATCTCGCGATAAGCTTCGTTGCTCATTACTTTCGTTTTCCTCATCACTTGAACTTTCAGTTTCACTCTTCTCATCAACATCTACCATTGCCTGTTTCCGACTCTGCGCTCTCGTCATTACATTTGCTTGTACACTCACATCTCCTTGTATCGTTTTAACTTTCATCTGTGGTACGGCTTTTAATTCGGCAATTATCTCTGGATGCAACAAGAATCTTTCTGTACTGCCCATCTTTGCAATACTAGCACACATCAAAGTGACATAAGGTGTAAGTGAACACTGGATTTTACGCGGAAATCCCTCTTCTTCCACGTCACTACCACACAGTCTAACATCGACTTTCACTAACTTCGCAGGAATGGCATCTCCTGCCACACATTGCAAATTCACTTTTCCAATTTGTTCCACCTTCATGCCTTCCAGTAATTCTTCACTAATCACCGGAATCTCTGCACCCGAGTCGCTCAGTGCTTTGACTTTCACTGGCTCTTTACCGTCTACTGCACGAATTTCAACCTCGACATATTGCAAGAACGATTTCTTCAATATTCGACTGTCATCTTTTCCTATGACTTCTCTCTGAATTTCAGCATCTAATAGAATTTCTTTTTGAATACCACATTTCATTACTGACTTTACTTCAGTTTCTTGGTTTTCTTGACCCGTGGTTTGATTACCTGTATCACTAACCACTTGAATCAAATTCACCCTTGTGTGTTCTTGATTTCTGCTAGAACTAGCTGCTGCCACTGGAACTGGACAAAATTTAACCAAATGTTTGTCTGAACCACAGTTGTGACAACGCTTCACAACCATGCCTCGTTGTTCATTTCCTTCATTTCTCTTATACTGCGTAAACGATGTGTTGCCTTCCCTCTTGGCAAACGGCGCTGACGATTTGTTAAATCCCTGACGACCAAACGTCACTTCTCTGGTCTCATTGGGTACAGGGACACTAGCCTTGACTTCTTTACCTTTGAACTGACTCCCTGTTTCTGGATTACTTTTCCACTTTCCACTCTGGCTTTGGTTTACGGAACGTTGAGAAGGATAGCTGTTTATATTTGGAATTGCAAACCCAATTCGATTGTTTACATGAATGTCTGCTAGGTCTGCCACTGCACTAGCTTGAAGACAGTCAGTTCCTTCCTTCGACAATACAAACTGTAGTGGACCTGGCGGTAAACATTCTTTCAGCTTATCCGCTACCAGCAAATCAAAGAGCGTATCATACTCTCTGTTCACGTTTCGACTTCTCACGTAATAGTTTAGCAAGTTCTTCAGTCTTGCCGTAAACATCGTATAAGTCTCTCCTGTCGTCTTCTTAGCATGCACAAATCTGGCTCTGTATTCTCTCGAAGTCAACTTAAATTCTTTTAATAAGTGCTGCTTGACTCTATCATAATTGTCTAGATCATCGTATGACAATCTATTCAGAACGGTTCGAGCTTTCGGCATCATCAATGGTAGTAATAATTTAACCCAAAACGGCTTTTCCACAGCAAAACTGCGAAACGCGTTCTCGACTGTTTCAAAATATAATGGCACCTCCATCATATCAGTTGGCATTTGAGGCAATACATGCTTCATTGCATCACCTATTTTCTTAATTTTTGACACCAAAGTTTCACTTTCTTGCTGCTTCCTTCTTTCTGCTTCCCGTTCTTCTCTCATTTGCGTTTCTTTCAATGTCAATTTTGATTTCTCCAGTTTCAGACGTTCCTGTCTTTCTGCCTCTGCCTTTTCCAAACTTTCTTTCTGAAATTTGAGTTCTTCTTGTCTTATCTGTTCTGCACGTTCCAACTCTAACGTTCGCGCTTTTTCTTTTTCTTCTTCACGCATTCTCTTTGCTTCAATCTGTTGCTGACGAACCACTTCATCACTTTTTCTAGCTCTTTCAAATTCAATCATCTGCTCCAGTCTTCTTCTTTCAGCATCTTCCCTATCTCTTTTCAACTGTTCTAATTGAATCTCAAACTGATGCTTTTGCAATTCCAGTTCTGCCTTACGCACTTGTTCTGCTTTATCTTCTCTCTCTCTCTGCAGGCGCAATTCCTCTTGCCTTACAAGTTCTGCTTTCTCTTCTTTCTCTCTCTGCAAGCGCAATTCTTTCTCTTCTTTCTCTCGCTGCAAGCGCAATTCTTCTTGCCTTGCAAGTTCCGCTTTCTCTTCTTTCTCTCGCTGCAAGCGCAATTCTTCTTGCCTTGCAAGCTCTGCTTTCTCTTCTTTCTCTCTCTGACGACGCAATTCTTCCTGTCTTATCTCTTTCTCTTCTTGTCTCCGTTTCTCCTCCCTATCTTCTTTCATCATCATCCACTGCATCAACATCTCCATAGACATAGGCGCAGGAGGTTTTTCAATAGCCTTTTCTACGGCACCGCCAACGGCACCTTCTTCTTCGACTTCTTCTTTAACCCACACATCAGCGAGTTCCTGCATCATGTCACCACGTGACATACCTTCTAATTGTTCTTCTTTAAAACCGGCTTTCAACAAACGCTGTTTCAGCCTTTCCGTAGACATCTTCTTAATATCTGCTTGTCTTTCAGCACTTAGTTTCTCCATCTTACTTGTTTACTTTGGTGATTTCTCTTTTCAAAGAAGTCACGGTTTTTCTTGTTGTGTGAATCGATAAACAAACGGGATTTCTTTTATATTTGTTCGTGGAAAACAACGAAATTTTTATACCGTTTCTCGTGTTCCACCGTCGATGATATCGTAAACTCGTCACACAGCAACAACGCGTAGATTCTTCTAACACCGTCGTAGATTCTTCTAACACCGTTGTAAATTCTTTTATCACCGTCGTAGATTCTTTTATCCGCCGAAGGAGGTGATAAAGTGAATTTTAATCCACTGAGTGTATATCCACCGTGAGTATTTATTCCACCGTGAGTATATATCCACACCGACGCTGTTCCACCGTGAGTTTTTATCCACCGTGAGTTCTTATCCACACCGACGCTGCCACCAATAATGTCAACTCCATTATGAATTGTATGAATTTACTCGTGTTCCTTTTGGAATGATAAATTCAGGCCGAACTTTTGTTAAGGCGATAAATTTAGTTTTACAGCCTATAAGTGACTTTGCAGAACCGTATGTTGATGACATTGCTGTGCATTCTGACAGTTGGAAAGTTCACTTGCAGCATCTAGATGCATTTTTGATGCAAATGAGATTGCATAACGTTACTTTGAATTTGAAAAAATGCATATTTGGTAAGAGTGAGGTAAGGTTTATCGGTCATGTGGTTGGGTCTGGTAAGATAAAGATGAATCCAGACAGAATTGAAAGTTTGACTAATTTGAAGATCCCAGAAACTAAGAAGCAAGTTAAGCAACTGCTTGGATTTTTTAATTATTACAGACAGTTTATTAAGGACTTTGCACAGATTGCGAAACCTTTATCTGATTTAACTAGTAAACGTGTTTCTGATAAGATTGATTGGACTGTTGAACATCAGCAAGCATTTGATTTACTTAAAGAGGCTGTGCGATCCAAAGTAGTGTTATATGTTTTTGAAGTGGGAAAACCATTCAATTTGTACTGCGATAGTAGTGACTTTGCAGTCGGTGCTGTTTTAACACAGATGGACGACAAGGGAATAGAACGCCCTGTGTCATTTATCAGTCAGAAATTAACTGATACCCAGAAGAGATGGGCTACTGTGGAAAAGGAAGCCTATGCTATTGTTTGGGCTTTAAACAAGTTAAAAGAAATTATAATTGGATCGAAAATTTTCATTTTTACTGATCACAATCCTCTTACATACTTGACTGAGTCAATGTCTAAGTCTGCTAAACTTGTGCGTTGGGCGTTAGCCTTACAAACTTTTGATGTTGAGGTGAAGTACAAGAAGGGCAGATTGAATGTTATTGCTGATTGTTTGTCAAGGTTATAAGTAATCGTAAGACTGTTCATTAATTAGTTAGATATATATATATATGTTTCATGTATTTTGGTAATTTCGCAAATTTTGAAATTTAATTTGCTCAATTCCAGAAAAAGGAAGGAGGTAATGTGAACTGAGTTTTGTGTACAGTCTTGCAGTGCGAGATGTTAGCGTATATATTTAGTGCGCTTACTTTAGTTTCACGTGTATATGTATATATGATAGATGTATAACGTATAGTTTTAGTGACACGCGCGGCCGGCCAATCTCGGCAGCGGCGCGCTATATGTATATTATTAGAGTTCGCTTAGGCGCACAGAAGACAGGTGTGTCAAGAGGCGCGAAGAATTATGCTGACTAGAGAAGTTTGAATTCGAGTGTGTTCGCTGTAGTAGTGTGGCTGACTAGTTGAGTTGTAATCGAATTGAGTTCTGTCTGTTTGTGTCTTATTAAACTAAAAGATATTAAACTGTGTTGCTGATTAATTCAGGTTATACTTATACGTAGAATTAGTGTTCAAAAGGTGAACGTTAAATAGGCGTTAAGTACGAAGAGAACAAGGATTTAATCAGAAGGATTGTCAACGGAAGGATAGGGTTGACAGATGGGTTTTAAAAATGCCTTGAATTTGTTTTAATGCCCTTGGATGGGTTTTAATGGATGTGTTCTACTGCATCAGTACATAGAAATTGGACGAGGCACGCACAACTGATTAAGATAAGCTCGGGCGCTGAAAGACAGATGGGTAAAGGCATTGTTCTAAAACTTATTGTCTTTTAGCACAGGCAACCAGCGTCGCTCCTCGTGTTCGAAAGTTAACATATATGACCAAACCCACACGAACATCACCAATACAATACAATACAATACAATACAATACAATACAATACAATACAATACACTGTAATTTGATAATACCCTCCTTACAAAGTTCAGAAGTGCACTTGTCAGCCTAGCAGCACCATTATTTTAATACACACCACAGCTGATTTATACGAAAACAAGTAGAACACTGCACAGATAGCATTGTGGTAATTAGATCCGGAACAATAACCGGATATCCGGGTTGTAGCGGCTTAAGCTGCAAGCAAGCAAGCGGAACTGATCGGATCACGTGATCGGATCACGTGAGCTAATTTGTTCTAGTCCAAATACGCGGATCGCTTTGGAGGCATTAATTAATCGTAGTTACAATCGTTACAGTAATTAGTCGTATACAAACAGCGGAATTGTTTACGAAGCTCCTCGGCTTATATTGAGTGCGCCGAAAAAAACAGACACACACGGTTCTAAGATAATTCACCGTATGATAATCTTTGTTGTGCTGTATAAAAATGCGGTTGTAATTTGAAACAGCTCGTTAGAGTCCTATATCAATATATCAATCTTATAGCGTTGCATGAATACAGACATTTTGTATTGATAAAATTGTATTGATGCTTTTGTTGAACGACGCTGGTAGAGAAGACATCGTAACCAGCGTTTAACGTGGTGGGAACGCGTGGGAACAGCGTTCCCACTGCTCTCGGTATTCTTTGCTTGCGTTCCCACTGCTCACTCATGCGTTCCAATAAAACTCTTCTTTGGAGTTCCCACTGATCACCCAAACCACTTTAACCACTGATCGTAACTGATAATTTTCTACTGTCACCAAGTTTCTTCAAAATTAACACACTCAGAAAAATTGAAATATTTATGATATTGAATATAGGCCTATGTTATTGAATATATGTATCATCTTCGAAACAGAAATTTGAATACTATTAATGAGATTAATTTTTAAGATACTGAGTTAAAGGAGAAATTTTTCATTATCCATTCCATGCATGCAAAGTTTTGGCAACAATTCTATTAACCGGGGGTTGTAATATAAATTTTTTGTTGACCTATTGTTTTAAAGTGTCTATAGCGCTTATGTTATATATAGGCCCTATAGCGCTATACACTTCTCAGCGCAACAACAGCTTTTAAGAATTTATTACACTTTAATAAAAGCAATTTGACATAACCGTTTATTAATTAATTGTCAATATCTGGTCATTCAATTGTGTTAATTTTCTTTTAATGTTCCAATCTACAATACCGATTGTTGGTAGTCTCCGTATAATGCGAGAAGACTAATTAGAGCCAAAAAAGATTGTCGTATACCAAATAATAATCAACGAGTATTCGTGAGTTAATTCGTCGATTACACGTTTATGACTTTGTTTAGTAATTATCTAAATCGTTCAGCGCCGTGGTTCCAAGAATCGCTATTGTAGTTTGGAACATTAATGGAAAATTATCACAATCGAATAACCAGATATTGACACTATTAATCAAAAACCGGTTATGTCAAATTGCTAATAAAATCTTTAAAAGCCGTTGTTGCATTGAGAAGTGAATAGTACTCAATAAAGCGTAAGCACTTTAAAACAGCTGGTGTACAAAAATTCTAAATAAAATGCGTCAAGGTTTTACTAAACTTTCCCGCTGTCGAATTTTCCTGCGATAAAGTTTCCCATTACCCGACAAAAAATACTTAGGCATAATATTCTATGAGGCACTGCGTAGGCATGGAAATGAGTATGGGGGTGCCTACAGTGAAGTTTGGATATGCCAGTGAGACAATCTGCCCACATGTTTGTTATATAGGAGATGGGATTTCGCATAGTTTGGCTTCATTTGATAGTTTGTCTTCATTTGGTTGTCTATATCCTTCATGGCTTCATAGACTATTAGACCCATTAACATCTCTGCCTGGCTGCTATTGGCCTACTTGGCTATGACGCCTAAACAGCTGTAAGCGAATACTACAGTTGCCTATAATATACAGGCAACGCGTAACTTTGTCCCACAATGTGGTAACCAATCCCAACCTTCCTTCTCTCTCCTCTCCCCCTCTTCCTTCTCTCTCCTCTTCCCTTCTTCCTTCTCTCTCCTCTT